>CP134445.1:587500-800376 GCA_031590215.1 Maudiozyma bulderi
GTGCGGCCCAGAACGTCTAAGGGCATCACAGACCTGTTATTGCCTCAAACTTCCATCGGCTTGAAACCGATAGTCCCTCTAAGAAGCGGACAACCAGCAAATGCTAGCACCACTATTTAGTAGGTTAAGGTCTCGTTCGTTATCGCAATTAAGCAGACAAATCACTCCACCAACTAAGAACGGCCATGCACCACCACCCACAAAATCAAGAAAGAGCTCTCAATCTGTCAATCCTTATTGTGTCTGGACCTGGTGAGTTTCCCCGTGTTGAGTCAAATTAAGCCGCAGGCTCCACTCCTGGTGGTGCCCTTCCGTCAATTCCTTTAAGTTTCAGCCTTGCGACCATACTCCCCCCAGAACCCAAAGACTTTGATTTCTCGTAAGGTGCCGAGTGGGTCATTAAAAAAACACCACCCGATCCCTAGTCGGCATAGTTTATGGTTAAGACTACGACGGTATCTGATCATCTTCGATCCCCTAACTTTCGTTCTTGATTAATGAAAACGTCCTTGGCAAATGCTTTCGCAGTAGTTAGTCTTCAATAAATCCAAGAATTTCACCTCTGACAATTGAATACTGATGCCCCCGACCGTCCCTATTAATCATTACGATGGTCCTAGAAACCAACAAAATAGAACCAAACGTCCTATTCTATTATTCCATGCTAATATATTCGAGCAATACGCCTGCTTTGAACACTCTAATTTTTTCAAAGTAAAAATCCTGGTTCGCCAAGAGCCACAAGGACCCAAGGTTAGCCAGAAGGAAAGGTCCGCTTGGGATTCCAGTACACGAAAAAATCGGACCGGCCAAACAGACCCAAAGTTCAACTACGAGCTTTTTAACTGCAACAACTTTAATATACGCTATTGGAGCTGGAATTACCGCGGCTGCTGGCACCAGACTTGCCCTCCAATTGTTCCTCGTTAAGGTATTTACATTGTACTCATTCCAATTACAAGACCCGAATGGGCCCTGTATCGTTATTTATTGTCACTACCTCCCTGAATTAGGATTGGGTAATTTGCGCGCCTGCTGCCTTCCTTGGATGTGGTAGCCGTTTCTCAGGCTCCCTCTCCGGAATCGAACCCTTATTCCCCGTTACCCGTTGAAACCATGGTAGGCCACTATCCTACCATCGAAAGTTGATAGGGCAGAAATTTGAATGAACCATCGCCAGCACAAGGCCATGCGATTCGAAAAGTTATTATGAATCATCAAAGAGTCCGAAGACATTGATTTTTTATCTAATAAATACATCTCTTCCGTAAGGTCGAGATTTTAAGCATGTATTAGCTCTAGAATTACCACAGTTATACCATGTAGTAAAGGAACTATCAAATAAACGATAACTGATTTAATGAGCCATTCGCAGTTTCACTGTATAAATTGCTTATACTTAGACATGCATGGCTTAATCTTTGAGACAAGCATATGACTACTGGCAGGATCAACCAGATAACTATCGTGAAAACAGAACTAAAGAGGCCTATTGCTAGACCGCTCTTGCTCTATCGCAGATAACTATTAGATTATGAAGGTTTCTTCCGTGAGAAAGAACAAAGAAACGCCCAATCGAAAGTTTTAACACTCCCAACTGCCCGTCTCTCCTCTACCTTACCATAGCACTCTTTGATTTCCTCGAACCAAGTTCCACCAACCTCTAATCCGATGTTTCACAGATCAGGCTTGATATCCCCGGCTTGAGAGGAGGTTACACTCGAAGAATCACAGTCTTGCGACCGGCTATCCAACAAGGCATTCCCCCAAGTTTGAATTCTTTGAAATAGATTGCCATTAGCTAGTAATCCACCAAATCCTTCGCTGCTCACCAATGGAATCGCAAGATGTCCACGATGAGGCTGTTCAGGCTACAAAACAGTCCAGAGAACCGTTCCTTCACCCTTGCCGGCAACGCTGTATAGAGACTGAGCAGATCTGACGATCACCCAGCGACTCTCTCCACCGTCCGACGAGGCCATATTTCATAAAAAGGTCAAACACCGAAATGTTCTCTTTCTTACGAACAACAAGCTTACTCGAATCTGTTTCCAAACTCTTTCTGAACTTGTCTTCATCTGCTTTCGCATGAAGTACCTCCCGGCCACTTTTACCGACACGCCAAATCTTCCTTTACTATGGCAGATCCCAATACGCATTTTATTCGATCTGTGTTGCTCTTTTTTTCGCCTCGCCGCCTTGTCGCCTTTTCACTCCTCGCCGCGAAAAATACTGCTTTCTTGAGTGTCGAAAAAACTCTTAAGGATTTTTTTTTTTTTTTTTTGGGGGATTTTCACCGGACCACTCCCTTCCGGCAAAAAATATAAGGCCCCTCAACGTAAATAGTGATAATCCGGCCTAGGCCATATTTAGTGCCCAGAATCACCCTGGCACCAATGTTAAGGTTTATATAGGGTATTTTGGGCCTAATTTCACGATATCAACCATCTAAACTGGCATACCTGTCCATCTTCACACACTTCCAAAACGCTTTTCCACTTTGCACTTCCCACACACTCCCACAACCATTTCCAGCACTTTTCGCAACCACACTTCACTTATGTTTCCGAAATAATATCCCACCCCCGCCATACTAATATCCAGACTTCCCTCACCAATATCCCACTTACTCCCACACTCATCCCACCAAAGTTGCAAAATATCCCACTTTCCCACCTCCACATTCTCCCAAAACAATAATACCAACATGCCCACACACAAATATCCCCCATAATACCCTTTCCCGCACTTCATCCGCCATTTACTCCAGATTCCTCGCGGGCACCCACTATATTTCCCCTACAAACAAAAAATACCCAAAAATCACTATAAAACCCCCCATACTTGCCCTAACAAAAGTTTGCAATATTACCCACTTTTCGCACAAAACACTCTTTTCCCATACTAAACTTTATCACTATCGTTTTTTTGTTTACTGGACCGACCATGTTTGGACATTACCCAATACACTGCTCCAATGTTATAAAACGCCAACATAACATAAAATACCATAATCACCAAAATCCAACTACACTTAAACCACCACTTCTGGACCCACAGAAAACGCCAAACACATTTTCAAGTGCACATTTTAACCCCACCACTCTCAATTATCCCTTGCACCCCTCCGTTAATTCCGCCACCACACAAATCCGCACACAGTGACATAACTGTCAGTATTTTTAAGCTTTACAATAACTAAAAAAATTTAATATATTTTTGGAATATAGGAAAATGAAGAAGAATAAAGTTGATAATGTTTCATATTTAAAGATCTACAGGAAAAGAAAAGAGAATGAGGGTAATTGAGAATAGTAATATCTATAATGCTAGTATTGGAGATTTATAATCACGAATATATGCATTACATGTTATATAAAGGGAACAATATTTCATGTAATGTGATTAAGCAGAACCGAACATTCATGAATAGACTGGGTCTGAACTTATCCACAATTTATATTATTTTTTTCATGATTGCTATATTATGATGGGAAACCTATTAATCGTCTTGTAGTAAGATTGTTACTCGTTTCATTTAGTCTATAGAATAATATATAAGAGTGTTAAATTCGGACCAGTCTTAATCTTGAAAGTAGGTCCTGATCTCTCATATTTATATATGATACTATCGAGAATCTGAAACAGTTGAGAATGAAAA
This sequence comes from Maudiozyma bulderi, assembly GCA_031590215.1. Classification (NCBI taxonomy): domain Eukaryota; kingdom Fungi; phylum Ascomycota; class Saccharomycetes; order Saccharomycetales; family Saccharomycetaceae; genus Maudiozyma; species Maudiozyma bulderi. The sequence continues at coordinate 591,162 of CP134445.1, forward strand.
ATAGTATATCAAATGCCGTACTGGAAGACTATGTGTCCTGCAGTGGCAATATTACTCCTCTCCCTCTTTCACAAGGAAGAGATATATAGAAGTGAATTATGTAATATTATATAAAACAGGAATTGCGCTTCCTTTATATATGTGAAAAGTTTTACTGAAATATTCACATTGTAAAGAATCTTGCCGTGTCTCACGATAAATATATTTCTTTTATACTTTGGGATATTAGTGGAAGTAAGTTCGCTAACTACTGATATAAATAAGTTGGGTAATCCAGATATTGGTTGTAATCAATATCGGTTTACTAGTGAGTAGTTTAAAGCAGTCAATAAATTTTCTCTAATTGGTACAATTCATTCTAGTATTTATTATATATATTATACCACTATATTATATCGGTTACTATATAATTTAGTAGATGACTTCTTGTAGTATATATTACTAATATTACTAGATATATTTATTGATGGTTATTTTATGTAAGATGAATGAACCTATTACTAGGCTCTAGTATACATTTTATATAGGTTTATATTACATATGACAAAGTGTTCTGTTGGAATATATGGTACATATATGTCAAGTAGGATAAAACGACATAATGTTACAATCTAATATGGTTCTTAGGAATTGTCTGTTGAGTTGGGATTCCCGTTGAAGCGTTTTCACGGGTCTCAGCCTCTAGACCTTGAGCGTTAGCATTGTTAGCGGAATTGTCGTTATTAGAGCTAGACATTGGTAGTGGTTTTCAGTATGTATTGGTATATAGTTTTGTAGTACGTGTCGATTATATAGATTAGTTATTGGTTATTTCTATATAATGTTACTTCAATAGTGTTCTTCTCGTTATCCTTTCATGGTAAATAATATATGGAAGGAGAACTCTATCATTCGTCCCTCTATGATATTATCACGTTCCTTATATATCAGGGCTTGTTTCTTAAGGTAGGAATGAAAGTCTTCGCAATCTTACGTTCTCGTTATAATCCCCATTATAACGTCGCACCCCTTGTTTCACTCTCTCTTATGTCGAAGGTTTCGACTCGGAGGTTTTTATCCATCTAACATGCTGCAGGTACCCAATCAGTACGCAGTATGTTCTATGGTGCTAACATAATCCTTCCTTATTATGTTAGCTCCTCAATCTGTTGTCTTGTTAGTAACTATTCTGTTGCTATTCCATATCATCCCTGTTATTACTCTGTCTCGTCATGCCTTTATTATCGGGCAGTAATATCCGTTCCAACATTGTCGCGCCATACAGTAGAATTTTTTGAGATAAACTCAAAGCGTCCGTAGAAGCGTCTTCAACACCGGTTTCCTGAAGAATGCGGTTAGTATTATTAGCGGACATTAGTTAAGCTTTTGAAGTTGTTGTTTAAATTATATATAAATCTATATGTTTTTCTGTGTGTCTTTCTATATAAAAATTATATATCCAATATTACTATAATAAGAAAGGAATTCAATATTATATTTCTATGGAATTTTGTTCTTCTTTTATATTGTTATTTCTCCACATTAATTGGGGTTTAATAATTATTCTTTGTCTTTGAGTTTTACTTCTGTTCTTTGTACGTTATTTTCTTATTGCGGTAACTTATCATGTCTGACTTTATTATAAATCTTATTTCCGATTATTACTCCAACTTCTGTTTCATCATATGTCTTAATATTAGTACTATAGTTTTATCAGCATAGACGATCTCTTCCATTTTCCGTATTTATTGTAACGGCCGTTTTCTATGTCTCAACACATTTAATACCAACAGTCGACCACACTGGCCACTGGGTACAAGATGATCAAAATAGAACTTACAACTAGTGAATTATGGACACCCCAAGTAATAAAACAGTACTTATTAGTTTCTAAGATGAAGTAGTACGTACGTATGTCACACGACTTAGTCAAGACAGTGTGTATTATACTAGTGATTACATACATCTCTTAGGATACATGCTTTAGAGAACTGCAGAAACTGCGATTAATGCACTTTACCTATTAAGCCAACACTCGAGATCAACCAGTAGTCACATTCATCAAATTCTCAAACTTATGTGTGTACCGTTTTGTAATGGCAGTCTAATTACGTATCCAGAAATATATACATCCCTTTGCCAGGATGATCCAGCACTTTCTAACATCAATTCAGTTATAAAAACAGAACAAAAATAACAATTGAATTGGAAAACAATTATCTAATTTCAAATACATAACAATGATATCAGTGAAATCAAAATGAATGTTGAAACAAAGGATATATTGTCACATCTAGTCCATGTTTGGCAAGTACTTTTTAAAAATCCATATCAGTTATATCTATTTTAACCCAAACTACTACTTTATGGAAGTTCGTATTGGTTGAAATGAGGTACCCACAGCAAGAACGGTGTCCCAGTGTACATGAGTCCTATAACAAGGAGAATGCACTGTCGACCATATAACTTAACTATAAAAATCGATGCTTTACTGTAGATATGAGATCAAAATTCCTACTTCTCTCGGGATACCAGTGAAGCCAACACAACGTTACAAAGAGCAAGAAATGCAATATAAAATTTGCTGTATTGGTATTCAATAACGATTGTTTAATTTAATCATAATCGCTATTTACTACTCGCGAAATAACTGGCGCATGTTCTGATACTCACCCCCACATGTATCATATCATGGAGTTGTTAGTCAACAGAGGTTGACAATGACAGCCTGACTTTGGAGCATTGTGTGACATTAATATCAGTAAAAGCCAACCACAGGCCTAAGTCAATGAGTTAGCTTCAAGTCTTTGAAGGATTATCTGGCTGTCTAGCACGAACGGTGAGGAAAACTGTTCTAGACAACGTCCAACCTTGAAAAACACTCACTATCCTTGTAACCCACCACACATACTATCCTATTCTTCAAAGTGACTTTTCAATATATTTATTCAGTGATTTGCAGGCTGAGGGATGAGCAAGTTTATCTTTTCTTTATCTATTTTTGTCGTATTTTGTTTGTAATATACGAATATGACACTCCAGAATAATAAAGACTACTGCTATAATAATTGAAAGTACATAAACGTTGTCAATAGAATACGGGTCGTTAAATATTGCTAGGTTATAAAAATTTTGGCTGCCAAACCTCCCTTTTCTCATCTCAAGACACATTATGAAGCATCTAACTAGCGCTCATATTCGTAAAAGTCGTTCTTGTGCATATACATAAAGAGAGAGGATGAAGAATTATTTTTAAAGGGAGAACTGTATACAATAGTTTCCATCATTATACATTAAGTGGTAAGTCAGGAGTTAAAAGTTATAGCCGGAAGGTAAATGTTGTATGATAGGATGAGGAAAGAGAACCAGTTTTGAATTTAGAAACAGGAACACAGTATTTGGTTGACGGTGGATCTATTGTGAGAAACAGAAACTATTAAAAGAAGAACATCATTTCTCCTCAATCTAGGTATAATTTCCAAATCGTATCTCTCTCGACATAATGAACAGCTACGACGTTCATTTGTATAGGGGCACTCACATGATATTAGGTTTATATGTATAATATTTGACAGTTAATGTTCTATTCAGCATGATTATTATTAGGGTGACTCTCACTCTCTTCTAATCCGATCCATACAGAACAAGACGATCCATACCTCCTTCAAGTAGGACTTACAATTTCTCAGATTTATGCTAAAGGACAATTGCACTTCAGTTTTATATAAGGGAGACAGTATCTTGTTTAACGATCTCTATTATTCAAGTTAATTAAGCTGTAATAGTTCGTCGTTGATATATACAAAAGGAATTAAATAAATATATGCTCATCCCTCTAATGATAGTACTAAAAGTACACATCTAAAGTTTCCGGAAATAAACTCATCCAATCATCGAATTTTACAACCTCCAGGCTGATATGTGATCCCTTTAATTATAAAGATGAGACCATCTAGTTTAAACCAGAGATTGAAAGAAAAGAACAACATTGCACCATAATATAATAAGATAGGCAGGATATTTTTCCATAATTGGCTTAATTCGATTTACAATTCTGAATTTCAGGGTGGACTTTTTCTTTTCTGAAAATTTTATATCATCATAATAGGCTCTGATCTCACGGTACGCACCTGCTGGAATTACACTTATTGTTATGTAAAAAATACAGCATATGGTGCTCCCTTTAATTGCATCAAAACATAACGATGCAGCAATTATCTTGCTATTTGACCAATTCTGGAAACAATTTAGTTCTCTCCATAACAAAAAATCAACAATAACACTTTCAGAATGAAATAATCTGACGTAGATCCAACAAATATAATAGTAAAATTCTATCAGTAAATAATCTGAGCAAAACGCAATTGGCAATACCCTTTTGGATATCGTGACTCTAAGGAAAAGTGCAAATGTAATTATAATAGAGAACTTTACCCACAAATGGTGACTATGGATTTGATCAGAAAGGAAAGAGAATACTGTCTCATCCAACCCTTCGGTGGTCTTAATTGATAAAACATTAGTTAGAGTTTCTTCCGTTAGTGATTTCAGGTAAGATGGATGGCATATAATAATTAAAAATGCATTCAACGCGGTAATGGTGGTAGTGAATAATGCCAGTCTCCAATCTCTGGATGCAATAAGGATCCCAAATCCGCTTCCTGAGCCATAATATACTGACAAAATGATCTTGATTCCAAGTATTTTGCTTGCCGTCACTTCCATCTTTCTGCTATATTTAAAATTCTAAATGATATATACAATTGAATTCTATAAAAATATTGAAAATCAGTTTATTGGACCGCTAAATATAGTGTCGAATCTTCCATATCAGAATTGATACACCTTATAAAGCTGAAAATTCTCTCGAGGAAATTTTTTTTTCAATTATTTCTTTTCTGACTGCAAGGCACGGCAGCACCATGCGCGATTTTACTGCAATTAAGGCACGAAAATGCGATACCTATAATAGAATCCATTATTGAGAAAAGATCATAAATACGGTTTGACTAAATATTAATCGCAGCTTCTACCCAAAAATTGGTATTAGCTACATTCTATTTTCAAATAATTGAAGGAGTGAACACAATAGCTGAAATGAAATTATTATACTTATTTGTATCTTGTTTTATTGTGTGTGGAATTGAGCACTATCTCTATTATTGCAATGTTACAAGCAAATATGGTCTGAAAGTTGTAGAGGTGCCAATTGACATAACTATTTATATACTTGGGTATCACTACTTCATCGATTGATAAAAATAATCCTAATGTAGATTACACCTTCTTTAATTTTATATACTCTCTAATTAAACAAATCATCATGATAAGTATGTTAGAATATTGGAATTACATCTACCGAAATGAGGGCATTCGTGTTGTAAACGAGATCATAGATTTTTTTATTTATGTATGCTATTCGCAATTTTCTGTCTCTTCCTCGGATTCACATGGTAGATGCATGTATTCTCTCATATCATCCAGATCCCAATCTTCTTCACAATTAATTATGTTACTTATTGCAGTATTTAATTTATCAATTTCCAAATTAATGCAGCAATCTTTATGGTTTGCAACATGTTTGATTTTCACCCAATCTTTCCCACACACGATGTAATATCTTTTATATTCGGTTACAAAATTTATCCTGTATATATATCTCCAAATTTCGTCTTCATTCTCTATATTATTCGTTGTTACAAAACTTCTTAAATTTGGGAATCTCCCGGTTAAATCAAATAAGAGTATTTTATATCTTACACCGGTATTGAATATTTTATATTTGCGTGCCACATCGAACTGATCACCCCTATGGATATAAAATGACAGAAGCAACCAAGTTACTTTGTCTATGTCATTTACGTTGATCTTTAAGTGGTACTTGGGAGGACAGTAGATGGACTGGATGTACAAAATATCTCTCGAACGAATAACATAGATATAATCTTGCCGTATTGTTAAATTATTATACATGTATTGATGTATTGCATTAATATTTGTTTTTATCGGTATTAATTGAACATTTTCTAGATTAGTATTTTCCCCAAAATATTCCTCATATCTTAATTTATATTTGAGCGGATCTTGCTTATTCTCATGATAGAAAATATACATTCTTACTAATTTTGAATAAAACAACCTTTTTGCTTCCTTTGCAATTTTTCTTCTACTAGTTTTTTCCTTTTTTTCTTGAAATTTATGGCCTTCATTAGTTGGGGTCAACCCTTATATGTGATACTGAATATGTATTTGACAGCCATTGACGAGTTCAGTCTTGTTTGGTGTTAGTGGTGGTAGCATATTTTGTCGAGAGAATAAAAAATTGTCGAGCCAAAATTAATTTAACACAAGTACACACCAGTGCACCACATCAAACACACTCAAATAGTCTCGCTCAAGAGTATATATTAACACATCTACCCTTGATGAAACATATACATTTGTTATAAGACTAATATATGTATTCTATATAGTCCATCTTAAGACCCTAACTAAGCTATTATTTATACATAAGAGCTAAGAGGTATCAAGTTAGATTAATTTATTACATTACTTTACAAACTGTTTCATAGCACTAAATACTTGTGCTATATATAGTTTACACTGATTGCCTCTATTCAAATACTTCTAGTGTCACAATATTTAATTTCGCCAATGTTTAGTGTCTTCTGTTATTTGACATGCTCGCCTGATTTATAATTGCCAATGCATGAAATTATTGTAAAAATTGTCCCTACGATAGGTCCTGTCATTTTAACCCATTTCTGATTGCAAATCATGAATATTACTTGGGTAAATATGAATGATAAGATCTTTCCCAGAGTTACATCGATATAGAAATACGTATTCGGTATGTCATATTTCCCAGCGAATGAAAGACTCGCCAAAATAGTTAGAAAGACTATTGAGTTTATTTGGATCCAACTTATCTCTATCATTCCACAGATTGTTTGCTTAAAAAGGGCTTCTTGTTCCCACTTATAAATGAAGGTGTAGTTTCTACTGTGTTAGGGATTGAGGAAAGTCTACAATCAGCAAACCTATGAACCTCCACCATCACACTTTGTCTGATAAATCTGTTATAGAATGAAGCTTATACATATATATTCGACCGCCCGGCACAGCGGTAGCATTTGTTTTTTTTGAGTATGATGTTTGCAAAAGTGTGCAGACCGTGGACCCACTCACTGCCTAACGCAATTCCTTTCATCGGATCATTAGCAGTAATGTTGATGGCAGAATGAGGTATGACTATAGTTTTCAGTGATGTTATTCTGTTCTATATGTCCATATATTTGGGTTTTCCCCAGTGTCTCTAAATATCACCCCAGTAACTAGGTGGTTATAGCTTATCGTAAGGCGATTCTTAGTTCGGGCACCCGTCCGATGCTCCTTTTACTCTATATAATACGAGTGATTCATATTACTCTCTAATTTATCATTATGCCTCATCTATAGCACATATTGGGAGTATAGTTGTTTTAACATGTTTTGCTTATAAACAACACGAAAAAGAGAGGAGTAGATACGGTTGATGATACAATATAACATATGTAAAACTCTATGTATGATGCTGTTGCAATCAACATAAGTTATTGAACAGTTAAAAACTGATAAATGCCCAATATCCAATATCTATCCAGCACACAGTAAATTCACTGAAAATCAAACAAACAGTGTCAGAACATATTTTACTATCCCGGCACCAAAAGGAAAGTTACAGACATTGCTTACGGAGTAATAATAAACGATGGACGAATTTAATGTACTTTCCCCACTGGCGTGAAAGAATCAAGTGCCGATAATAATTTCGTCATCAGCATGATTATAATAAAAATACCTAACGTAAGTTTTTCTGACCCCATCAGATACATAAGATAATAACGCCATTAATATTATTGACAGATAGTATACTCCTTCTAATACCGTATGATAGCTATCATTATTATATTCTGAACGTATCGAGTTAACTATCACTCTGAGATCGGGAGATGAAATAAAATTTTCGTCTCCCTTCTGAATAATAAGCATGCTAGCTGCCAGAATATTACAACCACTATTTAAAGCGCTCAATAACGTTTGGAATAGGATGGTAATTGCACATTTCCATGTAGACCAATCATTTTGAACTGCTGCATGTCGAGTATTTGCAATCTCATCCAGGCCATACCACGGAGCACATTTAAATTTGAGACAAGGTGTGAAAGAATCTGCAATTTCAGACACAACATAGGAACGGATTCCCAATAGTGGTATGTTCGTGGTATAACATGCATATATCACTAATAGGGATAAGTGAGCAAACAGAATAAGCCTCCAATATGAAAGCATCATCGGGTCAACCTGTGGTTGGTTTATGTAAATAATTGAGCTATATATTAGAGATAAATAAGTGGTATAGTATTGTGACTATGTTCTAAAAATACAGCACCCTTTTCTGTTTTACAACTTTTGAGGCTATTGAATAAATCATGTGGCAGGGTAAAAAATGGTAGCACTACCAATATCTATTAAGGTACTTAAGGGAAGAACAATATAACATAATAAAACTTGCAATTTAGTGCCACTCAGACATTGTACGTAATTGTAACAGCTCTATTAAGACTCCAAAGTAAGTAATATAAAAAATACGCAATGAACCAACCCCATGACGTAAACTAGAATTATCTTGACTTTTCCTCACAAAGTTCATTTTATGGTTACATAAGGAACACATTTCAACAAAACATCCTCCTTCTCAGTCATTCATTGCAAAAGTATTTAGTTATAAACTTGTTTTCTTTTTTGACTTGTATATATTGCAGACGCTATTAGAACACAAATTGTTAACACTGCCGTGTGCATCAAAATATACTTAAGTAAGAAGCGTCATTTGGCTGCTGATCCTGAGTTCTCAAAAATAGTCACATTTCCCGTGAACTACTAACCAAAATCATCGAATAAAATATCCAATTCATTACCTTTCTCCGGAATTGATTTTATTCATCTCGATTACCATTATCTGTCGGTGGAATATGTTCATACTTGTCTCATAAAAAATGTTCTCTTGTCAGTTTGACAAACAGTTCTGTTTTGAAAACAAGGTGCAAGGATATTTAAGTTACTTCTTGGAAATGCCGACCAGTGTTATAGTACTCTCCCATAGAATTATAACTGCCCCACCGGAAGAAAACATTTCTAACTTAATAAACATCAGTTACTTGAGAAACTGACTTAGTGACCATAAAATGACCGACTGAGGCAAACAAATAATATGTAAATGCCGCGACACAAAGAGTGCCAGTAACCTGGTTGGGTTGCATAACTGTTACAGCACAAAGTATTGCCACGATGGCTGAACTTCCACTTATCTGAGTTGTGTAAAAACCTTCATCTCCATCTATTAATTTGTACCCCTGCATGGCCACTACCGTTAGGGTCGTTACAATGACTAGTACTGTGTTTGTTACTGGAAGGGTTAAACTGAGGATTAGGTAGATCATAAGAAGAACCCAAAAGGTGGTTATATGAATTGCCTCTAACTTCACCAACGCAAAAATTTCAGGCATCTTTGGTGTCCCAAGGTAATGGAGCAACTGGTAATGTATATAATTGACCGGTATTCAATTGGGAATGTACTTAATAAAAACGGGAAACCAATTAGCTAAAGGGTGGAGAATTGCAGCTGACCATTCGAAAGAATGCAGTTCAGTTCATTTAGCATCGTCAGTGACTGCATCCACTACTGAAACCTTCAACTGATCGGCGGTGATTGTTTCCCGCATCGAGATATTTTGCCGGTCCGAATTACGAACGCTAACAAATATGCAGAGAACAGGTGTCGAGACAGGTCTGCTTCGGCCAAATCGGCGTTTTCTTCTAGGAATTGCCGTTAGTGTTCAATAAAACACACAAAACATATATTCACTCGACATTGGTCTAGAAGAGAAAATAAGATAAACGAGTCTAAGTTGGGACAGCAAGCCATGAGATGAGATCAACGAAGAGTTGATTACAGAGTATCACTGAGACACTGACATAATATCATATGATTATATTAGATACCTATTAATTCCAAATGATTCAAGTTGCTCCTGGGGAGATAGATTAATACTAGGGAGCCATGAACTCAAGCCCTCGACAATATAAGCAAGAGGGAGAGTGAGCGAGACAGAGAGAATAATATTATGAATACCAGCAATATGATAGATCTTCCTGCCAAAATAATATGATACATAATATATATGAGGTTAACAAGCTATATATCGATATATATATACTACAACTGCATACTAAAATGAAAGACACCGAAAACTACTAATAATTTCTAGCTCCAATAGAAACAATGCTGTTAATAATGATATTAATCAAGGTTTAGATATTGAGTCCGACGATAACGTTTGGTCGGGTATCCCAATTCAACAAAACTCAATATATTTAGAATCTAAGATATACTTTTCAACACACTAACCAGGTTGCTGAAACATTCATGTTTTAGCATCATCGTAAGGATGATACTGACATACATTTGATATCCTGCTTCCTCAAGATCACCCTTGGCTGAAAATTTCATTCCTTTTACTTATCTTTCGCTCCAAAATGCTTACTAGTTTTAAGCGATATGTAGTTAAACCACCCTTATTAAACATCAAACTCATGTGATAATATGATTTGCTATCGTACTCTAATACCAATATGGGATATCCCGTTACCGTATTAAGAGCATAACTGCCAGTATTGAACATCAAAAAGCCACTGGAGCACCAACACTACCTGTTACATTTCCTCCTACTGAAGATATTTTAGAATGGAAACCTCTATCTCGTTTATCAAAATTTTTGGAACTTTCAGTCATTTCAAATCCTAATTCCACCATGCGAGTTTCCAACAATTGATAAGAGGCTAAAATGGATATATACGATGCGACCGCTCCAATTACGCAATCAGCTTGGCCCAAGGCCCATTCTCGGACCAATAGCAACATTGAGTTACTGGCTGTCCAATAGCGAAACGTTCTAGACCAGTTCTAAGCAGGTATATTCCAAACGATCGATTGTCATTCACTTCTCTTAGATACACCATTTGGATCATAAGTCTTATTATTAGGTAGTACAAATGGTGTTACTATCTAACCAGAATATGCTACCGCTTCACTAACATTATGGAAACTATTGATATCACGTTATACATTTGGTGTCCAATTCGATTGCGATATTTCTTCGGTTAATAATCCTACCATTCTATCAATATGTTCTACCCTAAATGCAGTGAAAAAACAGAGAAATAAGATGGCTGTTAATAGTGCTGAGAGCAATTTTATTTGACGTGTTCTAAGAGACATAAAGTTACGAGTTCGAATATGAGACTTCTAATTAATCCTGCTTGTTGTCGATTTTTTATATGATTACCATGAGTTAATCATCTATTTAAAGCACGAAAGACGATAAAGAGAATAAAAGGAAATAAGGACCCATATATATACTTATCGATCACTGTATTATGCAACTGAAAAGGTTTTGGGAGCACACGTAGCTATCTCGAAAAGAAACTGCAGTTGGTGAAAAAATAGTAAAACCAAAACGACGACGAAGGATGTGATCCCGGAGAAGCGACCGAGGTTTCTGTTACGCCTATTATTTGATTGCAGGCATGTTACAGGTTAAAATGTAGGGTTGGGTTGACCCAAATTTTTTAGGATTTTTGGGAGATTCAAATGGTTGGTAAAGAGGCATTTTGGAGGGTTCGGGTTAGGTGGGATTCAAAATTTTGTACTTAATTTCTCAAGTCTACTTTAAACAAAGAATGCATGTAATGCCATACTTCTTTGAATTCCCGAGTACTGACAGTTTATTGGATGTTATCACTTGTTCCTGGATGTGAGACGCTGCACAGCAACAAAGATCACAGTTCTGGTCCTGCTATGCGCAATTGCCTGAAATATTTTCACAGAGTAAAGCAAAACATTTAACCTTCGTAAGTGGTTCAACAAATAATTTTATAAAGAAGGTAGGAAATTAGTTCAAGCAGGTGAAAATTTCTTTTAGTGCAGGTCTTAACGGGTTCTTTTGTAGTGATAATTGTTGGAACGAATATATGCAATTGACAGTAAAGGTAAAATGGGACAGAATATGATAACAGCTGGTGATATGCAAAAGTGACTTACAAGACAATAGATTGAGAAGCTAACATAATATCGGAGGATTATGTTAGCATAGCAGAGAAATCTACATACCAGTTAGCTACCAGCAATATAAAAGATGGATAAAACGTTCGGGTCGAAACCTTCAAGATAAGAGAGAGAAGAAAGGGATTCAATGTTAAAATCGGGATCTTGACAAATACTTAAAATTGCGAAGACTTTCATTCCTACCTTAAGAAATAAGCCCTGATATATAGGGAACCTGATAACATCATAGAAGGACGAATGGTAGAGTTCTCCTTCCATGTATTATTTACCATGAAAGCATATATAAGTGAACAAGAACATATATAGAACATATATCAACTGATTCATATAACCGGTATATAGAACGCTACTATATACAAATAAATACTGAAAGTTACGACCAATGTCTAACTCTAATAACAACAATTCCGCTACCATCGATATCGCTCAAAGCCTAGAGGTTGAGACCCGTGAACACTCTTCACCGGGAAACTCAACTCAACGCATCGGACCAAACAACTCAACCAAGAACGCATGGTTCCAATTACTACAGTAATTATAGCAAAAATATTCAAAATAGTAACCCGAATGCTTGTAACGATGTCACAAGAATTTCTCATTCTACTATTAAGAACTACAGAACAGTTACCGACAAATCATTTACACATGATACTACTGATACAAATAATAACCGTAATGGTATGCCACCTCTCGAAGAACCAAATAAATTATCCGAATCTGGTGTTATAACCGCTTTTTCTACAGGAGGCATGGTATTGACTGTAGACGTTTCAAGGCTATCATTATTAGCGGAATTGTTATTATTATTGGTCCTAGAAATTATTGGTAGGTTTCGGTATTTATATATATCACCTCAGTAACTAGCTGGATTATGGGTGTTATTCCCATTCGATATTGTAGTATTCACTTCCCCCCTCCGCCCGTCTGCAAGGGCCTGCTCAGTGTGTGATTATAATATGGATCAGTGATGGCACGGATAGGATTTTTTTGTCTGCTATCCATATTTGGACGCCTGCCCTACAGTTTTTCTATCCTGTTTGAAAAATTTCTATCCATACTGTATCCTATCCGAAGTAATTTCAACCCTATCCTATCCTTTATCCGAACCAGATTCTATCCGGTCCCTATCCGGCTCCCTCACCTTGTTAAAAACCCTATTTTAGGGTTGAAAATTCCAATTTTTTCCTGCTCTGCGCAACTTTAACTGTCGAATTTACCTCATTTTTCATATATCATTTCTATATCAATTTCTTTCTTCTTACACTGCTGTATAATATATAAATGTATTTTTATCAAAAGACCTGAAAGTAATCAAATCTTTAAGTTTCTGGTTGGAAATTTTCTATCCTTCATTCTATCCTAAATTCTTTCTTTCTATCCTTTATCCTATCCTTTTTCCCAAAAATTCTATCCGTTATTCTATCCTTTTTTTTGTCCGAATTTTGGGTCCTATCCTATCCTAAATGTCAATTTTTTTTCGCTCTATCCTATCCTCTATCCTATCCGAGCCATCTCTGATATGGATACAGAAACCAGGAAACCTCTAGAAGACTCATCTCGACTTCTCGTTCCTTAGGGCATCACTCTGGTTCCGTTGCGGGAACTTAGCGGGAAGACCAGCTCTTGTGCATTTGCCCAAACAGGAAATGCTAGCCGAAGACTCTCTCCGCCTCCCAACGAGGGCATCTGTACGGCGGACTCTCCTTCCCCAATAAGTAACACGCACATCCACAAATGCTTCCCGAAGAAAACAACAAAAAAAAAGAATGCGGAGTTAACTACGTACGTCCGAACGTAATACGGCAGAGACCAGCTTACCAAATTGTGATTTACACTCATCCAGATACAAAGATCTGCAAAGGAACTATAAGGAGTTTCATCCCTCTCACCAAAATACAGGGGTTTGTGAGTATTCCACGGAGCAAATTACATACGAAGATTCTCCATATTCCGGTATTCAGAGATATACAGAAGACTTAGTGGAACCAGTAGAATAATTGAAATTGTAAATCTCCTAATTAACTGAGGTCTGCACATTATCGAAGTCATTTTGTCGTAGTATGTGTATTATTAGAAACTGATAACTCCGCTAATTATGTTTACACAACGAGAAGACCCTTTCGAGGCCGTTCTTCGCCTATTAGATCGTGTTACTATATTTATCTTTATTTTAACTCTGTCCGGAAAAGGGTTTACTTTAGATACATATATAAGTAGAGGGAGATGGTACTGATTTCAAACTACAACAGTTGCAAATAATGTGCATATTCCATTTTTGAAATCGTCTCTTTTTTTAAGGAAAAAATCTTTAAATCTAGAAACACATTTACCCATAAAGAATAATCAAAGATATTCTGAAAAAAACAATTTTAACTATTTTATAAAAATGAGATTACATACTTTTTGTATTGGCTATTATGTAATAGCAATAATCCAATTTATACAATTTTCTCAAGCTCAAACCTGTTCTAAACCAACTGTAAAAATTAATGATGTTGGTGATAAGGAAGGTTTAAGTATGACTACGTACAAATCCAAACCTTTCGATGACGGTCAAACAATGTATGATTTTTTGCTTTATTACCTACCTCCTAGTATTGGTGATTTTGCGGATCCCGTTGACGGCGCATATGAGATAACTAATCCAAATTTTGAACTAGATATCCCAAGTGGTACTGTAGATACAAAGAGAACAGTATTTGGTGTAGATATAGATGCAACAGATTTCACAATGAGGTTTACTAATAATTTTGTTCCTAAAACTACTGGTTATCATACATTCAGCGTTAGTGCCGATGATGGCGCCATGATCAGTATACTGCATGATTTCATTTTCTACTGTTGTAAAGACATCACAACTATTCCTGGTGGTAAATTACATCAATTTTGGATGGACATCTACGAAACTTATTCAACTATCATAGAGGATACTGGCTCATCCAGCGATACTAAGGAGGTTTCGATATATCTAGAAGCTGGTTCTTTAGTACTACTTGATATGGTTGTTATCAATAAAGAAGGAAGTGCAAACTTTGATTTTTCTATTGTCGATCCTAATGGAAATTCAGTTATCGGTCTACCAGATTATATATACGAAGTAGAGGACGTTGATTTATATTGTGACAGGATCACAGAGGTCATAGAAACAGTTGACGTTCCGGCCACAACAACTTATTCTTCAACGACTGTTACATCAATTGCAAATCTCTTTGGTGTACCAGAATACAACACAATATACTATGTACAGGTTCCAAGTGAAGTTCCAATAACTTCCTCTTCGGTTCCAGAACCGGAACCTTCTTCATCTACCGTCGAATCGAGTTCCGAAGTAACTTCCGATGCCTCATCGAGTGCTATATCTTCCTCAACGGAAAGTTCGATCATTTCTTCATCTACCATCGAAACAAGCTCAGAATTCAGTTCCGAAATTCCATCCAGTATCGTATCTTCTTCAACGGAAAGTTCGATAATTTCTTCATCTACCATCGAAACAAGCTCAGAATTCAGTTCCGAAATTCCATCCAGCGTCGACTCCTCATCGATCGGAGGTTCAATTGAGATGTCCTCAACGGTTGTTTCAAGCTCAACAGAGACTTTAGACAGTTCTACATATACCGAATCTTCAACAAACAGCTTGAATTCATATTCTCCAAGTGTGGTAAGTTCTCTGGTAAGTTCACAGCTGATATCTAATGCTCTGTCGTCTAATTTTGTATCTTCACAAACAACGTCATCTGGTATTATGTCCACAGAAACCACGGGTTCTGATATTTATTCAGACCAGCATACCAGTTCCAATGTGGAAAGTAAGTACACAGATTTCCCAAGTATTGAACCTTCTGATACAACTCAGACATCGGTCATTACAAAGGATACTTCTCGAACTGAAATAGAAGATTATGATTCAGAAATAGAATCCAAGATTACCGTTACAACGCAATGTACCTCTGATAAATGTAATACTGCTTCTCCTATAACCACGACACAGCATACCACAGAAACTATTTACTACACTACAACTGCCACAACGGTATGCAGTGTTACCCATGCAGATTCAATAGAAGTAACCACATCCACTTATACTACAGTAATCGAGTCAGCTATCACTCTTCCAGTTTGTTCTGGTGACTGTTCTGTTGATTCCATAGACGTGTCTCAGACAAAACCTGTGACCACTCTAGTACAAGCAAGCAGCACAGGTTATCCGAATGTTTTAACAAGTAGTACTACACATTTAGTTAATATCAATGAGAATAGCGGTATCCACTTCTCATCGAGTGTTGGTGTGCTTTTCATTTCATTACTGTCAATTCTAATGACATTCTAATTACCAAAATGTTGACGGAAATGTAATTTCATGCCATCATTAGATAATTGAGTATTGTAAATTATGCTGTATTGATATGCACAATGATTATGGTACAGTACAAAACTGCTGTGATAAGTTTTGAATATGGAAGGAAACAAGTCTTTTGACCGTTTTTAAATTTATATAATACACTTTATATATCTTTGCCTTGTATAAGAAGGGCGAGCTCTAATGCAATACAGGGACGTATAATCTCCAATCGTAGTATAATAATGTTTTTATATACCACATCATATTGAAAATATTTGATCCATTCTCATCCACCACTTGGAAGATAAAGAATACATTAACCATGACCAACGAGGAAGAGTCCTCCCAAGTGAGAAATTTCACATACTGTTTCATTTCAGCCCACTTCATTCGGTAATAAAACAACGCATGTTAAAATATAAAAATACTATTAAATGTACTGATATGACACTATTATACTTAGAATAGACAAGCAACGATTGAACTCTGGTAAATCAATTTTTACTATTGATTACTTGCATGGTTCTTTTTATGAAACAGTTACTACGTGGGATCTGTGTTTTACGAAACCGGTCAATTTATGGCGAATATTCGATAACTCCTTCTTCGAATGAGTCAATTAGTAATATAATCAAGAAAAGTTCGTAATGTAGTACATAATACGAACACTGTATTCGAATAATGTAGGATGGTTACACCATTCTTGATTCAATATTCCAGATATAGGAGATTTAACGAGAGATGTTTTAACGGTGTGTAAGGTCTACTGTTCCTTAATACCAATAATTACCATATAGGTGTACTACTATTACTGGATTCCTACGTCACAGTTGTTACGACTGTCACTCTACAAAAGTATTCATTAATTTGTCAATAGTTGTTGTTAAACCTGTTCTCTCCCAGATTTGTTTCTGTGATCCTACGTCTTTAAATTGTGCAGTTCAGCTCCAGTGATATTCCAAGTGTGGACATTTACAGAACCATCCGGCAAAGTTAGTCGATATAAATATTTTTACAATTAAACTTATGTACACGCATGTAAATGTGGCCATCTCAAAGCGCAGATCCCTTTCTCTAATGAGAGGAATCGTAAAGTATTACCCAGGATGGAACATTTAACCGTTCCCTGCAACAGTTAACTTTAGATGCTAAATTTTTAGCTTTCCCGAGCAATAGAAATAGTTGAAATCATAACTATCACCTTTGCAAATACTTGATTTATATTTTTGCAGCTTGCGGAAGAAACCCTATTGAAGATTTGACTTAATAGTAGCTTCTATTATTGTTTGGATCTAATATTTATATATATAGGGGATGTGATTTGTATATCTCTACTTGTTAAGTAAATACCAGTCGTTTCTTGTATCCTGTGAATACCAAGAAGTTATATAAAATATATATCTATATTATTATATATGTAATTTCTGTTTGGAACTTCTCTTTGAAAGTTTTTTCTTTTTTCTTTGTCGCCTCGGCATATCTACCGTATGACACGACAATTCCTAAGATTTTATACTTGGGGATATTAGTGGAAGTATAAAATATCATGACGAGCTTTGACGAAGCATACCAAATTTAATATAAGTACACACCAGTGCACCACACCAAATGCAAGCAAATAGTCTCACTCAAGAGTATATATTAACACATCTACTCTTGATGATACTTATACCTTTATTATAAGATTATTATATGTATTTTATATAGTTCTACCTAAAGACCCTAACTAAGCTATTATTTATTTATAATAGCTAAGTGGTATTAAGTTATTACCGTTTCACTACATCCTATTATTTATTGTTTCATAGCACAATAATTTAGTGCTATATATTTTTACACTAATTGTATCTATTCGAAAACAGATCTAGAGCCGAAATATTAAATGAGAGACTAACATCATATCTAAGGATTATGACAGCTTAAAGACAAATACCGAAGTTCGCTCCCTCCGTCAATAATCCCTTCTCCATATAATATCAGTAACAGTAGAAAACGTTGATTAAATTTAGTTATAAGTATATAATTTGAAGAGAAATAATCAGATACATTTAAAAATATCTAAATGAAATTTAGACCTTAAATCCCAAACTTTTAATTAATTTGATCTCTTTCTCTCTGCATATTATTTTATAAATATTAAAATAAAAAAGTGTGGAACTTAGTCAATTGCTATTATAATAACTCGTTAAAAATACCTATACTTAACTTCATATAGAAACAATTAAATCAGATCAAACCTACAGATTACCAGTTGTAGTAAAAACAAAAAATTTAATTACTTACAATTCATCGTGATTTGAAGTATTCGGAACAAAATTAAAACTCTCACAAGGAATATCCCAACTAGATTGTCCACAAAAATTAACCTCTTCCCATCGTTTTATCCGAACGTCTGCATGCCAAGTACCTTCATGAGTCATTGAAACGCAAAATGCAGTTGCATCTTCCAACGACGCTTCCTTATAAGCAAAAGCTAATACGGAATCAACAACATCTTTACGACTGGTTGTATCACAATTTGGTCCACTGGTCCAAGGTGCGTAACCTACCCAGTACGTGTATCTTTTACCATCAGAGGCATCGTAATTAAACCAAGTTTCCCCTCCATTACAACTATGCTTTGTTGAACCTTTTAGGGTAACATCTGCAGTAGCTTGACCGAATGACAACCACCCAGGAACATCTCCTAACATTTGAGTTGCAAGAGACCAAGTATACTCTTTCCAGTTAGCTCTAAATTGAAGATCCACAGTCTGCATAATATGC
Source organism: Maudiozyma bulderi (assembly GCA_031590215.1). Lineage (NCBI taxonomy): Eukaryota > Fungi > Ascomycota > Saccharomycetes > Saccharomycetales > Saccharomycetaceae > Maudiozyma > Maudiozyma bulderi. The sequence continues at coordinate 610,412 of CP134445.1, forward strand.
TTTAATGTATTTGTAAAATTGTGCCAGTACCCGTTATTACAATTTTCTCTTTTCTTTAACAGTTTCGTATTACCACGATCTTGACCAGCAATTAGTTTACTAATAACTTCATCGACGGTTATATTAGGATACATCTCATTGTCTTTCTTTACCAAATTCTGAGAATCATAATGTGGTGAATTGTGAACCCTAACAAACTCTTCCACACCTTCATAATCGATGGCAAAATAATTTTCACTTGATGTATTGAACAACGAAATGTTGAGCATTGGAAGGTTGTTTAAAACACGAACAGGGACACCATATGATAAATGGCCCCAGCTAAATCTTGGATCTGGAGTAGCGTTGAATGCACCCAGTGGGACTGTTGCATTAATTAATTCTTGACATTTAGCAAATCTCAACAGCGAAATTATAATCCCTAAATAGATTTCAATAGCTCTCATTTCTTGTTCAAGTTCTTAGAATACCTTATTAAAGTAATGGGAATAGTAATGTGATTCAAAAATAAAACATAGATAATATGACAAACGCATTAAACAGTCACATATTAAATGAAAAAGTCTCTCCTTATATAGTTATAAGTTGTACAATTTCTGAAGAATTAGGTTGCAATATTTTATGAAAAATTAAACATAGATAGAGTGGGCAGTAAGCATATTTTATTGAATTCTGGAAATAGTACTCAACCAGAAACATATTCTTCCGACTACTACTCGGAATCATCGAACAAACATATTCCTATAGTTCGAAATGAAACAAAGTTTTCTTCAGATTTGTTAAAATATGTATACCGTTCTTTATTCTAGAGTGAACGTTGGGAGAGCAATACAACACCGTTTTGAGTAACAGTTAAAGCAACCAAATAAACTAACGATACTTTTCATTTCAGTAACGAAAAGAGATGTTACGGGTCAAAATATTTTCAAACTCAACCCACTTTTAGACCTTTACAACCCAAACCTGATCCTCATTTCAAACTTTTGACCAACCCACAACCCGCCCCGTTTTGAAATGATGTAGCCCAACCCAATAAAATCCTGTTCTACAGTGAGTTCTGGATAGAATTTGGTTTTCCGTAGAAATACTGTTGTATATTTTTGGCAGAATACTGATGATGATTTGAAAAGACCTGTAATGGAACAGCTTAAGAAATTAGAGATTCTAATTTATTGTTGAGGAATCTTAACTGTATTAGAGAAGTTATTAGACATAATTTCATATGTAGACCTAAATATCCCCTTATAATTGTATATATCTGTACGTACATATTAATTATAGAGTATTATTTCAAATATGAAACTCATCTCATGAAAAATTTCCATCTTCGACGTTCAATTTTCATCTTTCGTTATGCCACGCACATCTACGTGTCTACGCAACTTCTTGAAGCTTCAATAATGTAATAATAAATGTGCATTTAGTAACATATTTCAACAAAGTTGTTTGCGAAATTCCAAAGCTCCCGGTATTTAAAATCAGCCTACTCCCACGCTTTAGTAAGACCCCAACAAACTGCTTAAGGTTTCAAATTCATTTAACGACTCTGCCTGCTACCCTACTAAAACAATATATATATAATACTAGGCATGGAAGGGCGACATTTTGAAATTTCGCCCCCATTGTAAGCGCCCACTGGGACTTTTTGCCCACCCCCTTTTCGCCCCCTCGCCCCATTACAAATTTCCTAATTAGGAAATTTATTAGACGGGTAACGGCTATTTTTATGTCAAATAGCAAATTAACTGGTTTTCAAATGGCCCTCTCCCCCAATTCTACTAATTTGCCCCCCATATAGCCCCCATCTTTCTTAATTTTTTCAATTTCACCCCATTTCTGCCTCAAATTGGGGCCCTCGCCCCGCCCCCAAAGAGGGGGCGAAACCGCCCCTTCCATGCCTATATAATACTGAGTAATAAGTATTCAATGGAAGGTGAGGTCATTATGATCTTTTCTTCTACTTTTGTTATTACTAAAGGAACACCAAGTAATTAATCCGGAAAGCAAAGCAATAACCACACTTGAAAAAACAACATGATTAACACCGACAATACTAAAAGTCCTGGCTCGCCAAAGAACAGTGAAATCCACATTAAGTCAAATGGTTCAGCGTGACAATGTGCATTATCCTGCTACTCGGGAATCAATGCGCTGCTTACTAAGAGAATTGTACGCAGAAAAAAGCTTTATTTGATGTTTATAAGGTAACCGGCTGTAGATTCATACGCACACTCTTCCACATACCTATCCTTGACATACTCTGTAACATTACACAAAAATATTAACCATTCGTCTCCTTCTTTCAGTTCTCTAACTTGTGCCTATTTTTAATAACATTGTAGTCAAATCGATAATAATTAAACGACCGGATTTAAGTTGAGTGGAATTAAGAATCTGGTGATTGTATCCGAAAAACCACAAAATAACTGCTATATGTCATTTGAGACACATCCAGCAGCTATGCTTATGGTAAGTACGGGTTATCGCCTAATTATGGAACCAAACAAATTCCTCGAGATGCTTTCAATAATAAAGTTATTCCATAATTGAAAATAGTTCGGATCATTTCCAATTATGGGTACATACAGTAGCCTATTTTAGAATACCCACTGGACGTGCGCCAGTTCTTGGAAGATTTCAGATGCAGTCAACAACGGCAGCGCGCATTGAGAACAGCGGAGGCTTCTTCTGAAAGTCCATCGGGTCAAAATTACAACCAGCAATTTGTAACACCACGAACGTATAATTTATGCAAATGAATGGTTACATATTGAAAATGGAAGTAAACTGGTTGCATCTTTCTTTTTAATCATAAGGAAAATAAATGTGTGCATCTTCTTCGTACAGAGTACTGGCTGCTAATAATTTTCCGAGGAGATCACATGTAGGGAGGCTCTACAGTGGCCATTTTACTACCCACCTCACCACCCTGTCCGGACAATTTCAACCGTTTTAGGACACAACCGGACACTTTTTTCCGGACGAATTTTTTTCGCCTTTCAGGCAGTTAAATTTCTCTGCCCGTTTCTGTATTTTCATAATATATTTACTAAGATATTGTTATGTGGGTTGACAGGCTCTAACCTACATAATTTTACGGTAGACCTAAGAACTGAGATATCAAATCTTTTAGAAATTCATTTATACTTGTTTTCTCATGCTCGCGTAAACGCGATTATTTCTAGAAACAATATTATTTTCGTGTTTGTTGACTGTTTCTACAGGTTATTAATTCATTTAAAAAATCGTTCAATATATTTCAATTGTTTAATATTAACAATAAACCTTATAAATTTGTTAGAGAACAAAACATATTTCTTTGTGTATTCTAATAGTAATATTTTTTCTATATATTTACCGAAACAAATAGTTAGACCTATATAAGAAATTTTCTAACTTTTTAGATTCCTGAAAAATAATTAATTTCTCAGAATCTCTGAACCTAGAGAAAAATGGGCTAAAACTTTAGAAATTTTTTTTGGTCCGGAAAAAAGTGTCCGGTTGTGTCCTAAAACGGTTGAAATTGTCCGGACAGGGTGGTGAGGTGGGTAGTAAAATGGCCACTGTAGAGCCTCCCTACATGTGATCTCCTCGGAAAATTATTAGCAGCCAGTACTCTGTACGAAGAAGATGCACACATTTATTTTCCTTATGATTAAAAAGAAAGATGCAACCAGTTTACTTCCATTTTCAATATGTAACCATTCATTTGCATAAATTATACGTTCGTGGTGTTACAAATTGCTGGTTGTAATTTTGACCCGATGGACTTTCAGAAGAAGCCTCCGCTGTTCTCAATGCGCGCTGCCGTTGTTGACTGCATCTGAAATCTTCCAAGAACTGGCGCACGTCCAGTGGGTATTCTAAAATAGGCTACTGTATGTACCCATAATTGGAAATGATCCGAACTATTTTCAATTATGGAATAACTTTATTATTGAAAGCATCTCGAGGAATTTGTTTGGTTCCATAATTAGGCGATAACCCGTACTTACCATAAGCATAGCTGCTGGATGTGTCTCAAATGACATATAGCAGTTATTTTGTGGTTTTTCGGATACAATCACCAGATTCTTAATTCCACTCAACTTAAATCCGGTCGTTTAATTATTATCGATTTGACTACAATGTTATTAAAAATAGGCACAAGTTAGAGAACTGAAAGAAGGAGACGAATGGTTAATATTTTTGTGTAATGTTACAGAGTATGTCAAGGATAGGTATGTGGAAGAGTGTGCGTATGAATCTACAGCCGGTTACCTTATAAACATCAACCTTCCGACCGAACTCAACAGACACGCTGTCACTCGTAAACAGTAAACTCAGTTAATACATAAAATTTTATACCCCTCTGCCATAACTCTTCATTTGTCAATATTGGTTTCTTGCAGAGTTCGTGGATATTCTTCGGAAGTGTTTCTGGTTGTATGGATTACATCGTCTAGTATTAATACGTAAAGTTAGTTCCTCTACACTCGCTACGTTGGCAAATTCCTGATGGTAAATTTCACATACGCAAAATTAAACATTTCTAAAGGTATAAAAGGATGTGCATTCTTCCAAAATGAGGAAGAAAGTAATTTCCTTTTTCCAAATTTCTTATTACTTTCTGTGTTAACTGCAATCGAAATAAGTGTAACGTTCATTCTGAGAGTAGAATTACTTTTTCATGATTAGCATAATTTCTACTGTTATTATAAGTTCTATTATCATTATCGCTCTTTCTCCACTTTATTATGCGTTTAAATTTCTCCCAATTCCAATTGCTCTGTCTCTCACAGGTTTTGTTATTTTCTTTATGGCCGACACTTTCCTTGGCTCGTTATGGGCCAACTAGTAGAGGTGGTAATGGTTCCTTCCCAATCCTAGCAAATGAAGATGGTACTATTATTGCAAATGCTCATATCGATGTTGATCTTTCTGCTTTTGAATCAATGGAGGCCGGTCAAATTGAAAAAAGGAATGATAATACTGATTGGTTTAACATTACCTACAGAGATACATCTAACTTATTCTTTGACAATTCACTTGAGTTACAAAAGAGAATGGATGTTCAAGCCTGTGCAACGTGGGTTACAGGTGCAGTGGCCTGTGCTAATATTATTTGGGATGGTATGGAAAATATCTGGGACATTGCATTCAAAATTAAACAATTAGCTAATTCAAAGCAATGTTCTGAAATTCATGGCCAGCAAGGAGGTATGTACTACAGGTATTGGGCCAGTGGTGGTGATTGTGGTACAACAGCTGAACAAAAAACAATCGCTGGTGCTATCGATGCCGTACTTCGTAAATTGGAAGGTGAATGGGACTGTAATATTTATTGTATTACTATGACACACGGTGGAACATGGAAGGGTACTTTATTAATTGGCGCCAACGAAAAAGCCCAATACGCAAGTTGTGGTGGTCAATTTAAAGGTTGTTACGATGAAGGCTGTGGTGGATTAACAGGTTGGTATAACTGTAATAGTTGAACTAAATAGTTCTAGTTACTTTTATTTTTACTAATCTAGTTACTTATAAATTTTATTTAAAGAGTCATGGTTGTGATCACATATCATCGAGATCAATGTTACTATTTAAAATTCAGCCTTGCTGATGCGTAAAAGTCACCAAACCTAACCAATTTAAGCTAAATACATATTTAAAACGTTTTGGTAAACACATAATTATTTTATACGGTTTTATATGTTTATATTTAAACACGCTACTCTCCTCTTAACCGGGTTTCACATTGCCCTCTCAATATAAATTATCTTATATATTTTATTATTTACGTCGTACTTTATAGGCAAGTAGCGCAGAGGGTGCCTTCTTGCTGAGTTGGTCTTCCCGATGAAGCGTTTTCACGGGTCTCAGCCTCTAGACCTTGAGTGATAACATTGTTAGCAGTATTGTTGCTGTTGGAGTTAGACATTCGTAGTGGTTTTCAGTACGGATTTGTATATAGTAGTACGCTATGTATCTGTTGTATAGATCAATAAACGTATGTTCTATATAAATGTTCTTGCATTCTTATATATGCTTTCATGGTAAATAATAAATGGAAGGAGAACTCTATCATTCGTCCCTCTATGATATTATCACGTTCCTTATATATCAGGGATATTTTCTTTAGGTAGGAATGAAAGTCTTCGTAATATTGTTATTGTGTTATAATCCTCATTATAACTTCACAGACTTATCTCACGATACACACGTGTCGAAGGTTCTGACCCGGAGGTTTACTCAACATTATATATATCACTAGCTAATCTGTATGTAGGTTACTCTACGACGCTGATATAATCCTTCGATACTATGTCAGTTGGGAGAGAAAACTACGACCCCGCTAGCCACTGGTGGATATAAATAGAATATACATGTAATTACGGCACTTTGAAGTGTAACTATATTATTCGACGGAAAAGGTGACAGTATTTAAAATGAATAATAGAATTAAGTTAAACTCAAAAAGATATCCTGCTGGAACGTTTACAGTTAATATAAGAAGAAAAGCCAATTTCTGTCAAAAGTTCTCACCATGAAATAAGTGAAAAATTATATGGAGCCAGTTAAACTACTTCAAAACAGTTATCCTTGGTTTTTGTTTTAGCTTTTCTTTTATTAATATATATTTTCCTTCAAAAATACAATTAAGATATTATACACTAGAATGTATAATTGTTAAGTGAGGACGATAATGGTCATTAATATATACAAGAGAGTCTAGGGGGTATAGAGATAGCAGAATTTATTACTGCTATACTTTAACAACGCCATTGGGATTGTTTAATGTCACGATATTGAGAATTCATACTATTTAAAAGAATACATATATGAGTACTATTTCTTGAGTAATTTATTATTTGAGCTTCTCTGATATTCTTTTAAATCCAACCCATGTTAAAGAACATGTTAACTATAATTACATTCATAGTACGTTGCATGATGTAAGAGGTACAATATAGTTTTCTTTACTTACTTGCCTTTGACAACTTTTGGATTTTTAAGCAAAGTTTGAGTCATCCATGACGATTTTTTGCCGCTGGTCAGCTGCCCCATCCTACAAAAATGACGTCATTGCAAACGCCCTTTTTATTGCGATTGACCGAAAAATAAATTGTGTAAAATTTTACATCAGATTGCAAGTTGACTCATGACAGGAAAGGTTGCATCTTCAGGCAGAAGTCAGGAATGGCGAGTGGGTAAACAATACTTACAACGGTTTACTGGGTATGCGATAAGATGGTCAACTTGAATCTTTTTATTTTCCTGGGCATTCTTTTTGGTTATCGCGTCCATCGTAATATATAAAAGAATTTCCTATTTTAACATACAAAATGAGTCATCCTGGATGACAATACAGTGACAAAGCCTCTCTAATTAAATATTGATAGAATTCAAAATAACGACAATATAATTCTCAATGGAACCAGTTTCAAATCGAAACCCATCTTTGCTTCCTTCACATATCCCAAGTTTGATGACTTGGTAAAAGATTTGATGATGCGATACGGTAATACCATCTTAACCGGTAATCCGATAAAAGGAAAAGAGGAAATCTATTGGAAAGACGGAGATACTCTAAAAGCTAGACCAGTACCTATTCCATTATAACTGTACTTTTTACCATTTTATTATTCTATGCTGCTAGTGGTGGGTAGCGACCAAACTGATACATTTACCCTTACCTCTCCGATAGCCCAGAATGTGAGGAAGTTGGTTGGTTCAACAAACTCTCAAAAAAGACAGAGAATTATAGACATATGCTGAGAACTATTGAATATGATACCGACTTTGTTCCTTTGACCTATAATTGTACTACAATAATTTTAGAAAGAAATTGGCATAAGACTGTGCACTTACGTGAACGTGACGTAGTCCAGCTGTATGTCGTACCAAAACCACTCAAATACTTCCCGATGCTCGTTGTCAATTGTTCAACAGACAACATCAGGTGTGTGTATGACAACATCACTGCCCTTATGATCTCCAGAAATGATCCACTCTATTACTGTCCCGAGCTGTTTACTTGTGCCATTTTCAGACCAATCATATTTAATATTGTTGAGAATGTTATTAAATATAGACAACGTCTGCCAGGGATAGACGTAACGGACGAAGAGTTCGTTATACTGAGGACTCAATGGTTATTCCGTGAATCGAGATATATGATATCAGATTGTAAATGTCGTTCTAATACTCGAGTCCTACCACCAGATAACTCGTGGTGTCCCAGATCCTGGGAAAAAGCAGAGGCATTATTCTACCACTACATGTGTGACCCTAGAGACCACCACCGCCCTCCTCATTATACACAGAATCATAAAACATGCATGGGACATTGTGATTAGAAATAATAAGTATTGTGCGGAGGGAATAATTGGACAAACACTCTGATTGGCTGTGCTACTTGATCAAGTGTTTATTAGTATTCCAATGGTTGTAGAGTCCTTCAAAATGATTATTGTACAGTATAATTGAAATAAAAATTCATGTGCCAGCACCCATGTACCTCTCAGAACAGGATAAATAGATGGCAAGAAGATAGTCTGTGGATTCCTCCTATCTTCAAAATGAAAGGACATATGGATAGATGTATAATATACCAATTTCGTAAAACTGTTATCATGTCTGATTCCAGCGTCAACAATACCGGTATTAAGAATATCGCACAATGCGCGCGCAGTTTCGCCGCCTGAAGTATGTCTATTCCTAAAGATTGTAGTTGATATTACTAGTCAGCATTGTTAAGCTTTAGAATTACATGTTATGATATATACGTATATATATGTATAAAGTTGTTTCTCCTTCTTTATAAAATATGAAAAGAATAGTATAAGAAGAAAATGTAATACGGCTTCCTATAAATATCCAGCAAGTGCTTATCATCATGGACTCAAATTTTACGCTTCTTTAGCGATGGCAAATTTCGCCCTTTTAATGTTCCACCTTTCGAGGAACATCAATGATAATACCATAGCAACAATGGATAACCCGCATAAAACGGAAGTTGCAATCAGCAAATTCCTTTTCGTAGAGTCGTCTTTGTCTACACAAAAGTAAACAGTAGCAAGTATATCGTTCTCTAAAGTTACTAGAAAGTTCCAGGAGTATTCAACGAGGACTCGCAGCACTGAAATTGTTATTAAATGGTATCCAGATTCCATTGCAACATTTTGGGTTTCAGGAGTGGTGTATGAAGGGATGGTAATGTCTGGAAATTTATCTGTGAGCACAAGAAGGATTTCCTTTATAATTATATTAATTCTTGAAGTCTCGATTTCAATATGCAGAATATTATTATTATCAATTCCATCATTATTAGGCTCAACTTTGCCGCTATCTTCGGTACCATTATTCCTTTCAACATTATCACTATTATTATTTTTGACATGAATAATTTTCATTTTATTTTCGAACACTTTTAATTTCTTTGTACCCGCAGAAAGCCACTGATCGTAGGTCAACAAGGCCTGTTGAGATCGTCCGAAGTCTCATCCTTCGAAATTATGATGAGAGTACCGCTGTACTTTGTTAATTCAGTCTTAAAATCATCAGTCCAATTACGGGGGTAACATTTTTGATTGTGCCATCACATAATGCAACTGCACGCATAGTAGGTTGTTCGTTATCACCAGCCAAAGATTTGAATGTATAACTAGAGTTTAACGTAGACATTTCGATATCAGCACTGATCATCTTAATTTCAAATGCTATTAATAGTTTATACTGTTTAAAATAGTATTTGTTCCTTTTATGAATCATATAATGACAACTAGAAACTTTGTAAATTGTGGAATTCCCAATGCTTTGTGACACATTTTCCCAAGTGTTTGGACAAGTTTCAAAATGTCACTAAGGGAAGACGATAGTATCACGAAAATGTACATCACCGACGTCTTTTGAATGTGTATGGATCTTTGCAGAACGTAAAAACAACTTGAGAAAACATACTCTGGATATATAGCAAAACTGGTGTACTATGAGCAAGTGGGTTCCGAGGGTATCTGCGTATGCTGTATCTGCTGTTCAATAATCACCCTTCATTCATATATATATTTATCTGGTAGTAGTCTATAATATTTTATTCCCCATATTAGATATATTGAATTCTCTCGATTATAAATGTTGACATATGCGACAATATGACAAAGGACACTTAATAAATTAGTGCTCAAGTGATATCTGGAGGCACCGGTGTTACTTAAAACCTTTGTAGATACATTACAGAAAACAACCTTTGTCTATCCGTGAACATCTAAGTCGCACATGATGGTAGCGATAGAAAATTACCCTTGTCATGCAAAGGTTGAACTGATATTACATGTGTCTCCCTGCTTTGGTTATACACAGATATAGTTGTTCCAGTAAAGAAATATATAATAACAATACTTTCTCTTCAGTGTACCTAGCATTGAAGGATGCTTGCACGGACAGCTCGAGGCTATCTCAAAAAAACAACCGAAAATTTGGCGGTGAAAAGATTTCATCTCGAGGACAACTTTTTTCATATGTTGGACATTGATAAATAACATATACAGGTCAGAGAGTATTGAGCCAGAACAAAAATTGTATATTTTTATTGCTGAAACGAGCTCTTCATATATTTCCATACGACCACAGGTCGTTGGTTCAACCGTTTCGTAAGTTCTAAAGCATCCTTTAATGGAGCTGTTGTTAGGTGAACCTCTGCGATGTTTATATTCAACGAGAAAGCCTTTAAAAATGATCTGTTTCTGAAACTTTCCTCTGATAATCTGGCATTATTTTTAGTATACACACGGGAGGCCAAACTGAAGAACCGTTCTGCGTGGACAGATGTGGTTGGAACGTTGTTGCAAATTCTATTCATCAATGAAAGAATAGGAAATTTCACACCATACGTTTTCCAGAATATCTTATCAGCACCAATAATGCTATTACCATAATTTTTGAAATTAGGCTTTGGGATCACAACACTTTTTGAAGTAGTTGTTGATGATGATTTTTGGAGCTGGGTAGATCCATTAAATGCATTCTGAGAGCTCCAGTATTCTATTTGACACTCATGTTTAACTTTGTATGAGAAATCTCTATAAGCAACTAGTTCATTGTAGAGCCTTTCTTTTAGATATGGCTTCAATGTGCTTGGATCTGGTGTTTCATCGGTGCACTCAATTAAAAATTCATCTTTGCTACCTGGCATATCGTAATCAACCCCCCTTTTAGGTTCCGTTTGTACATACATATTCTGGCCCAAATGTGGTTCTCCTGAATTGTGAAGAGTATCACCAGCCTCAATATCATCTATTGGTGATGGGCCTGTCACCGTTATATTAAGGTATGGGATAATATATTCAGTCATTTGATCTGCAATTTTTTCACAAGCATAGTTACTCTGGGCTTGTTTGTCATGGCTGCCGCTGACGTATTTATTCACCCAAAATGTACTGTTAGAAAATCCTAGGGTCAAGAAGGCAGCAATACAGCAAATATTATTACTTTTATAATTTTCTAAGTATTTCTCCATTTTATTTATAAATTTCTAAGCAAAACATTTGATCTTGTAAAGGTCGGTCTTTTCAAGACGTGTCCATCAATTAAGTCTGATATAACAGCTTTGTATTTATTTAATAGAGGGATATAATACGTTGAAGTACCTTTCTCAGTTGACAAAAGTGCATATAAAACAGTAAATGGTTCCAAGAATGATTAGAAAATAGATATGGTTGTAAAATCTTTCACTATGAAGACAGCTCCAAAGTTAGAGACGAATGATGGATCTAAAAGTACATTCTTTGATATAACTGACCGATGAAAACTTTCCACCATAGATAGTCCCTTTGCTTTCGAAAATTCTTCTATATATATATATGTCTCATTTACCCTTAAAATATATATCCACAAAATCATTGAAGTGTTCTAGTCTAACAGAATTATTCCTTATTTTGTAGAAAATGCTGTCGCTTCTCGAACGATACCAGAACCGCTTAAATTTCCAATAAAATTGTTTGATTACTCGTGGGAGTTATCATTTTTCTTACTTAAAACAAACCCTATTCAAAGAATTATACACTAGAAGGTATTGTTGTCAGGTTCAAGTTAGTTCTGTTTAGCTACCCATAAGTTCCACACCTTCATATACAGTTGGACACTTTTTGATAAAATCAACTAATGAACCACCACTATCGCAAGATTATCTGACTAAATATTTCTTGTATATATCAAAAATAGCTGATACTTTGCATTTAAAATTAAGAATATTCTAAATGAAAATGACATTTATGAGCTAGAACTATTATTCGACACTCTTATACCTTTGGCCCTTATTACTAAGTTAGTTCAAAGTAAATTAGCTCTAATATCCAGTTACGCTCCTATCTTGTTGGCTATTAAGAATCATATAGTTGCTCTTAATGATAAACTATGCTTGGTAAAAAGAGATTTCAATGTTAGTACTCCATTACAGAAGATAGAAATTAGACATCCAAAATGAAATCTTCGCGCCGGCGCGAAGGATTTTTGAGACCTACAGCCTCCGTAAACAGTGATAAATAATTCTAGGTTGAGAATTTTCAGTGTTGGTTTTAAAATGTGCGAAATTTTGTTTTTTATTTGAGAGCTAGGGCGGACCCTTAATTTTATAAGCATGATTAAAGACAGTAGTAATATGTATTACATAAGAATATGATTAAATGGGATAAAAGGGACTCCCATTGTGAGCACTAAGTATTTACTGAATAAATCTATCAGGGTCATCAAAATGCCATGGATCATTTCTGAAACTAATATTGAAGTGTTCAACACTGGTTGATGTGGGATCCTTGTTTGTTTTTTTTCGCTGAACCCAAATGTGAGTTATTGTTTTAATTTCTAAAAACAAATTGCGATGTAAAGTTATTACGGAAATATATATGAAGAAGTAGGAGATAAACCTTTACTTGAAGTACAAAGCATTGAAACGCACATATACATATATATATATATATTAATTATTACTGTTACGTAAAGCTGCTTCAATATCTGTTTGGTACCTTCTATTTGTCTACATTTCCTATTTAGTGCTTTCGAGGTCTCTCGTATTAGGAGACGTCAGATTAAAAGGAATATATATATATTTTCGGAGCCTATTTTTTCTAGTAGCTAATGAGGGCGCCCATTAACAAATAACCTAAGTATTGAGTGGAATTTTATCCCAGGGAGGTCTTTTTTCCTTAAAAATTTTCAGGTATGCTGAAAAATCGACATTAAAATTCTTCGCGCCGGCGCGAAGATTTCATTTTGGATGTCTAAGTCCAGCCACACCATGTGCACGAGAATCAGCAGTGGTAGTATAGATGTAATCGATACCAAGGTCGGATAGGCATGATTGGATTGATGTGTTGGTATACTCACTACCTCGATCAAGCTGGAATGCCAGTACTGTAGCCTTAAATTGGCGCGATATGGAATGAATTACCTTCTTAAAGATGGGAAGAACCGTATCGACAGATTTATCTTTTATTGGGAAGACCCACCGAAAATGTGTGGCTTCGTGTGTAAATGTTATGAAGTATTTGTAGCCATTATTACCGATATTGACTGGCCCAAATACATCAGAGTGAAGATATTCGTAGAGGCCATAATTAGATTGATATTTCAATCGCGATCCAACTATATGATTATGGCATCTGCTTTTTCCTTGCAGACAGTCGGAACACTGGAATTTTGAAATATTATTCCAATCCACATCATCGTAAGAGATGTTGGATAGTGTTCCTTTTTTTAAAGACGATTGGATCGATCGGATATTGACATGTCCTAGTTGCCAATGGATGAAATCCAACGGATATTTTGGTTTAGTGTTACTAACCGCTGAGCTGTTTAGCGACGGTGGAAAGACTACGTGGGTAAATGGCAACCATATATAATTATCATGGTTGACGTAGTTCGCCAAAATATTTTCGTTTGTGTCTTCTAGGGCAGCAATTGTAGCTCTAACAAAGATCCCTTCATTTTCCAAGGCTCTTTCGGATAATAAATTGTTACCTAGCTCAGGAATATATACCGCAGGCAATGATACGATTTTTTGATTAAATAGTTTAAGTTTGACCGTACCCTTAGTTTGGACCCGCATGGGGATATTTTGTGATGAAAGTACCATAGCATTACCAGGAGGTTTTTTATCGTATAATAAATTAGGATTCTTAACCGCAGTAATACCTGCACCGCTATCAATCATGAAATGTTGATCAGTGTTTATAGAAATCTGAGTTGGCCTAAGATAATAAGCGTCAGTATCGGCTGCAGAAGGTGTTTCAACCTGAATATTATTGGTAGATTTGGGAATCGTCTTTTTCTGAGCGTTAGTTTTCGAAGATGGATTTCCTTGCTTATAGGTAGGTTTAGACATAGCTAAGCCACGTTTCTTGGCATTTTGTTTTAAGAAACAATCAGATACCTTATGGGACTTCATGCGACAATATGTATAGAACGGAGAGTTTTTCTTGGAAGTAGATTTAGAAGGTTTGTTTGATGGTGAAGATGAGGTATGTTGAGCACTGGGCTTATTTGTTTGAGTGAAATTATAAACAATTAAAATTTGTGATAAGATATCACTAATAGTGTATGGTTGTAGACTTTGACTGAACTTAGCGTTAATAGTAAAATAACTACCAGTCAAATTTTGAAGAATTGTATATTTTAATATAGATTCGAGTTCATTGTTAGGATTTTCGTGAAGACGTAAAGGTGCTAATAATGTCTCGATTTTTGCTTTGTACGTAAACGCAGGTATGGTACCAGAATATTTCATAGTAGCTAATTTGCGTACTATGGATGATGCATCCACATGGACAATACCATAATCTGTTATATCTATTGTGCTTATATGGAACAATTAATCTACCCATTATAATTTGGAAAGTAAATAAAGGTACGTAGAGTATTTGCAGTTAGGAATTTTCTGGTAGTCGGTCTATATACATCTTTTTTTGTTTATTTTGTTCAAAATTTTATATTTGATGTTTATATTTTGATAATTTAGTTTTCTTACCGATCAGAGCAAGAACTGTTTATATGACATCTCGCTACCCTATGAGGATCCGTCTCAATAGTTATACTTCCGTTGCGCTATATAAAACGGATCCCTGGAAAATATTGTCTTAGTGAAATATGACAGACAAAGACACCATTCAATCAAGGTGACACCTCCTTCTACCAAATCTTCGCCTGCCTCTGAAACGTTCATAAACTTCTACAAGAAAGATTGGTTAATTTACACAACTAAAGATTGATCTACTTGGAACACGGAAGTATTGACTGAACTTCCGCTTCCGTCTTCTGTAAATCATAATCATATTTATTTGCACAGACAACGCCGAACAAGACCTGATCATCCGTTTCCGCCACTTCCGTCCCTGACTGTTCCTTTTTTCAGCGGAACGGAAGGGAAAAAGTGTTTCCGTGCCAGACTGTTAGAGTTGGGAAACCTCGAAAGGATGTTTCATGTATTAGGTAACTATTAGTCCTTGGCGGATCATATTTCTATAGTTTAGTAATAAAACTTACAACTTGTGATTTTCTAACCGGATATACAACATTATGATCTTATGTATAACATTTGGAAAACTATAAAAGGATCAATAATTCTGCCATGTTTGCTAGAATTCAATTTCCTTCTTTCCATGTTGGATCTTGAAATAGAAAATCATCATTATCAAAGATAATATAAATATAATAGCTAATAATCCAAGTCAAATAACAAAACATGCCTTTCAACAAAGAATTCAAGCCTGTCGCTTTAAAGGATACTAACTTATTCAAGGGTATCAAAGTCGGTAACATGGAGCTTAACCATCGTGCTGTCATGCCTCCGTTGACCAGGATGAGAGCTAAACATCCAGGCAATGTTCCAAACACTGAATTGACCGCCGAATACTACAGTCAACGTACCAGAGAACCAGGTACACTAGTTATCACTGAAGCTACCTTTATCTCCAAGAAAGCCGGTGGTTATGACAACGCACCAGGTATTTGGAGTCAAGAACAAGTCGAAGCTTGGAAACCAATCTTCAAGAGAGTTCATGATAACAAATCATATGTTTTCATGCAATTATGGACATTAGGTAGACAATCTGAAGCTGACACTCTAGCTAGAGACGGCCTAACATATGTCTCTGCCTCCGATAATATATATATTGACGAGCAGTTCAAGGAAATTTCTGAAAAGGCCAAGAACCCTCAACGTGCATTAACCGTTGCAGAGATTAAGGAATACATCCAAGATTTCAAGATTGCTGCTAGAAATGCAGTCGATGCAGGTGCAGACGGTGTAGAAGTCCACAGTGCATTCGGTTATCTTCTAAATCAATTTTTAGATCCAAAATCTAATCATAGAACTGATGGATATGGTGGTTCGATTGAAAACAGAGCTCGTTTTGTACTAGAAGCAGTAGATGCAGTCATTGGTGAGATTGGTGCCGAAAGAGTTGGTATTAGAATGACACCATGGGGTGTCTATGGTTCCATGTCAGGTGGTCATGATCCAACATTACTGGCTCAATTTGCTTACGTTATTGGCGAATTAGAGAAAAGAGCTAGAGCTGGTAAGAAGATGGCATACATTCATCTTTCTGAACCTCGTGTTACTAATCCATGGTTAGCTGAAGGTGAAGGTGAATACAAAGAAGGGTCTAATGATTTTGCTTACTCTATCTGGAAGGGTCCAATCATCAGAGCTGGTAACTTGGCTTTACATCCTGATGATGTTAAGGAACTAGTTAACGATAACAACAGAACTTTAGTTGCATTTGGTAGATACTGGATTGCTAACCCAGATTTACCACATCGTTTAGCCGAAGGGTTACAACTGAATGCGTATGACAGAAACACTTTCTACGATCCATCATCTAAAGGTTACACTGATTATCCAACTTATGAAGAAGCTTTGAAACTAAAGTGGGATCTATAGAGAAACTGTTCGTATTGATATTTCAAAGCTTTTCAACTTTCTATATAGTACTCTTCCTCCTCTTAACATTAAGTAATCGAATACATGAATAAAATTGATTTATCTTTCACATTTAAGAATACCCAAACGTTAATAAGAAGGACAAAAGAAGATGATTACAAGAAACTCAACCATCCCGCGATAAAAGTAAAGCCGCAAGGATTAAAACCAGGAAAAATATGTTCTATATAAGCTTTTATATATTTTGAGATGAAATGTTTGAGGCCGAAGAAGCGCCTTCAACATCAGTTTCCTGAAGATTAATATTGTTGTTGTTAGAAGACATGGATGTAGTTTTTCAATGATTATCTTATAGTATATATTTATATAACAAAATCTACTTAGTCTCCTCTTCTTATGAATTATCTAAAATCCGCCTCCGTATATGAAAGGCCAGCTTTCAATACTAGAGAAAGACAAGAAATATTCTCTTTATATATGTAGCCTAGTTTCTCCCGGAACCTGGCTTGTATTATTATCTAATTCTGTTTATGAAAAATTTTCTCTCTTTGGAGTGGGCTGATTATGTCTTCATTTAAAGCCTCACGATAGTTTCTATGTCACTTACGTTTTGTTCATTCTCTTCTCTCTGTTTCACTTACGTTGCTATGGTGTGTGTGCAGTCGTATCATATTGCTTTTGTGCTGCAAGCTTTTATGTGTGGCCGTTCTCATCTTTAAACCTCTAATGTTTCATCTTTATGTTATCTTAATTATTGCTCTAGAGATTTTGTGCTGGGGGATATTAGTGGAAGTAGTTTCGCTAATAACTGATATAAATAAGTTAGGGTAATACAGATATTGGTTGTAATCAATATCGGTTTACTAATGTGTAGTTTAAAGTAGTTAATAAATTGTCTCTAATTGGTACAATTTATTCTAGTATTTATTATATTATATTATAGTACTATATTAAATCGGTTAGTATTTAATTTAGTAGCTAAGTTCTTGTAGTATATATTTCTTAATATATTTATCGATAGTCAGTTATATAAGATGGATGAACCTATTACTAGGTTCTAGTATGCATTCTATATATGTTTATATTACATATGACAAAGTGGCCAACTGTTAGGATGATACTTTGTCAATTACATATTTTTCAATAAGTTTGAGAGAGAAAATTCTTCTCGTCAAGCTTTTGCCACCGCGCTATGTTCACAATAGTGCGTCAAGAGACTGATTATCATCACTTACGAACTCATCCATTCCCGTATTTTATAACGGCCGATTTCTATGTCTCAACAATATATCAATCGAAGAATAAGTCACTCTATTTGATCTCGATATTACAACTCGACTAGAATAAATCTCATCAATCAAGATGTCTAAAGAAGCCACTGGTACTCATGAATCCCGATACAAGCAAGTTTGGCAACAAGTTTCAATTAGGTGTTCAAATGTTTATACTAGACGTTCTTTTATTTTTGTCTTATTGATATTATTTTCATATACTCAGGTCTCCGGCTTTGGGTACCCAAGAAGTAATTTTAGTACACGCCATACAAAATTGGGTAAATCTCAATTTTATTTTCAGCGGTGTTTGTGTGAAAATATCGTGTATACCTTTCCGCTCCCGAAAAATTAAAAAAGAAAAAAATTTATTTTTTTGCCGAACCCAAAAATATTTTTACCCAAAAGTACCCAAAAATTTTTGGGTACCCAATACCCAAGGCCTTTTTGGCCAATTTTGGGTAATTGGTACATTATCACTAATTACGTAATCACTATACATGGTATATACATAAGAGTTGTTTTATAGGGGTAATTCGGTCTGTCTGAAACTTTTAGCGAAGTTTCAGCTTCATCAGAGAACTCCTTTATGTTCTTTTTGCTCGTTTTTGTCTTCCAAAAAGTACCCAAAAATATTTTTCCCATACAAAATTTTTGGGTACTTTTGGGTAAAAATATTTTTGGGTACTTCGCGCGCGCATACAAAATGAAACACATAGTAGCGGAGCAGCATCTGGGAGGAAAGAGAACTATGACTTAAGGTTATCACAACATTGAGGTATTGGTGCTTAAATGTGTTCAGATACATAATTGAAGACGGTTTCCTCGAGATCTTTATCTATATTCTTATTAGGCCTGATACCAAATGAGTCCAATCCTAATCTTATCAGAATTGAGGCCTCCAGCATTTCTGAACCTAACGAGTACCGATGACATAAAATGCTTTTCCAAATACTAAAACCTCTTTCGATATCGGCTGTTGAACACTTCATACACAGTAGACTGGGTATAAATTTGCTCAATTCAGGATATTACTTTCTTCTGCCAATCCAGAACTCATAAAGAGCCTCAGTAATTTCATGAAATGTTTCAGATAACCCATGGATTTTATATTCTAACACATATGAATTCATTTCTGTCTTAAACTTTAATAGCATTCTTTGTTATATGTAAATTGTTTATTCTATCAACATGCATATTCGATTGTACAATGGAATTGCCTCGCCGTTCTGGTACAACAATCAGTTAAGTATATATGTACGTTCTTTAACTTGAAATTAACTTTAACATTTAAATTATGTATTGTTCTAAGTAGAGGATATGCTATGTATAAATTAACAATAACCAAATCTGTATCTGTTTGAAGTGTACTATAAAAGGAATCAACACAAGTTATGTGTTTCTTTACAATGATTAATGTTTATTTGTTTGTTGCTATAAATTTGTATGTTGACAAAACATCCAAAACAAAAACAAACAGAGCGTTTTTCTCGACCCTCAGCGAAAAAAAATGCTTTCCATATATTTCTTGTTATTTTTTCGGTCAAACAGAAATATCTTTGACCGGGACCTCAGCGAAAAAAATTTGACCTGAAAAAACGGCTTACCCAACGAAATTATTGGGTACCCAAAGCCGGAGACCTGCATATACTAATAGCACGTGTTTCTTTGTTCGTAATGGTAATATAAGATTAGGTTCGAGTGACTTATATGTTAATATGGAGGATTATATGGTTATTATCTGGTGTGTCGCATTCGTTTTAGCTGCTGTTATAATTCCTGGTAAAGTATTTTATGCCACAGTCATAATGTCAATAATAGTTACCATACTTGCATCTGTAAGTAACGTTCCAGATTTAGTTGACCCAAAATAATGAGTACGTACACATATCCATGCATTTTACGGCGTCAATATAATATTATGTTTTATTTAGTTGTGTTGAATCACAAGCAATGAAAATAAGCAGCACTTTGTCAGGGATGTCTTATTACTCTAAATTACAACTTTAATATCGATATATTATTTATTTATTAGAGGAGGTATACATATCAGAGAAGTTCAACAAAGTGCGTTTTACCTGAAATTGTCAAATATCCACAGAAACTGGAAATAAAATCTATATATGGCGCACGAGTTCAGTTATAAGGATCCAATATATCATTACTTTACTGAAATGAGTCAATTGACTAGCACACTTCCCCTCAATTTAATTTATTCTGATTGTTGTTAAGTCCTGCATTTATCAGATTCCCCAGGCTAATCACTGTTATTTATCCTACCTTTCTATCATATTCTGCCAATCTTAGGATAGCATCTCATTTATTCTCAATATAATAGCCAATCAATATCACTCACACACATATTATACTGGTTCACACATACCTGATATGGGATGAGCGTAGCTGTTCCAACAAAATTTCCCATTCATTTGGTTATGAGTTTAGTAATTCCACTATAAAGACAGAACAATCAACTGGTTAAAACTGTGAAACTTTTAACTCTTACGGTATTTAATCAAGTTCATCCAATATTTAGAACTCAAGTCATGTAGATGATGTTTCAACTAGCAAGTATTCCATAGTAATTTCTTCAGATTTATTTATTGCGAAATACATTGATGAAGCCAGCATTACTGCGGTGATTGTACCAGAACGTTATCTAACTTCGATTGCAAGACCAATATATATTATCTTATGCAAGCAAGTAAGTAAGTCACAAAGGGGCAATATCTAGTGCTATTAAAAGAAAGGGTGACGATTAAAAATCAGTAGATAAGGCTATCAATTGAGGGAACAGATACCAGACTATATACACCTCGACCACTACAGAAGCAAATAAAGGGATTGCGGTTCATTCCGTTGTAGATAACCCAAGTAAAGTTACAATAACTGATCTTAAACAGTTGCAAACTGTCTCCTATTACAGGACAATTTCACTTTCCCTTCAGCTGCAATCTAAAAATGTGCCTTTCAATAAAACAGCGCTATTCTTTTCGGTTTTGTAATTAAATGTATTGTTCTTATATATATAAGTATTTTCAAATTTAAAGTATCATATGATCTTTTTCATACTAACTAGCATCGTTGATCCTGGGATATTCCATTAAGTATACCCTTACATGACAGTGGATATCTCCTCTAAAGATACATTCTAATTTCCTCACACTGAAAATAAAATATGGGGAGTAAAAATATGTCTCAGGTAAAAACAGAATGACAACAACTAACGCAAGTAGATACTGGATCCGAATGATTTCTCATGAAATATATTTCAACTCAATAAAAAGACTCATCTTCAGCTGCCCAGAAATTATTGCACAACAGCGTCGTATAGTTGGTTATTGCATTCGTCGTGCCTGGCAGCAGTGAAATTCCGCACAATGCTGCGGTGCCTTGCAGCCAGAAAAGCAATAATGCACAATAAATTTTTGTTCGAGAAAAATTTTCTGCTATATAAGCTGCATCATATTTCAGATCTGGAAGATTCGATGCTATCTTTGGCAGTCAAATGAACTGATTTTCAATATAATCATCGAATTTCAACACATAGGCCATTATGAATCTGACGGATTATACAGCGACGGAATCCATTTTGAGAAATCTACTTTTAATGGAAATTTTTGGAGCAGTTTTTTGTGCCTTAATAGCTGTGCCCTTGGTTTTCGTTCTGGTCGGAGACTGGAAGTTTGCAGTGTTCGTTAGTACCCTTATCTCATTGAATGAATTTCCAGTTATAATCCGTGATTTCTATCTCAGAATGTCGAAACTTGAAGAAATTTCATCTGGCATATTACCCATTGAAAATAAATTCGATGAAAAAAACTATCCTTCCCTTTCCAGTCAAATCAATAATAATACTTTGTGGCTTAAACTCACTATAATAATTTCATTAGCTCTCTTCCTTAGAGTTACCATATCCAAAAGGATTCTACCAATTGCATTCTGTTTAGATTATTTGCTGATAGAGTTGCTTCGTTATGTCGGTAGAATTTACGTTAGATTATTTCATTGTGAAAGTGTTACGGCTAGAAGAGAGTTAAAATTGCCACTAGAATGTTCTCATGATTGGTCTGACAGGAAAATAATCACAATATCCGGATGTATTAACGTTATTCGAATGATTATCATATTATGTGCATTTATGGTGACTGCATTTGTAATTCCAGCCTTCACCATTGCTGAGATCAGAAATTATTGCAATCGAACGAAAATTTCTGAAAAGGAAACTTTGACCCTAAAATCCAAGATTATTAATAGGATTAAGCCTGTTATGGAAAGGTATCCTAAGTATCTCATCGCATTGTGGTGTAATATTATCTTTTATGTTCAATCTTTTATTTAAACTAGACGACTCCAGATAGAATAATAATGGGAGGGTTATTTGCCAGTTACGATGTTATAAATTGTAATTGTTGGACGGTTCTATATCAGGCATGTCACCGGTTGAGACGTAGGGTTGGGTAGGATTCAAAATTTCCACCGGATATCCACCAAATTTTTCTACCGCGTATCCGACGAAAATGGAACTTCGTTTTTTCTAGAGTTTGAGTATATTAGATAGAATACATAGAGAAATAAAACATACATAAACATTTAGAGACTTTTTAGTAATTCGTTAAGAGGAGTTTTGAGTTCTATCAACGATGTGGTGAACTTTAGCTCCCTAGCGGCGCCTGAGATCAAAATTCCTGAGTGGAGGGACTCGTTAGATAAGTTATGTCTTTTGTCCCCAATTCTATTATTTAAATCGCTAAAAGATCTTTCACAATTAACGGACGTTGCTGGCATGGAGAAAATCAACGCAATAATGCATGGTAGAACTGAATGATTGTAGAATTTTGATAATAGATCCGTGGTCAGGGATATATACTTAGCAATTGCTTCCAAGGATGCCTCAATCTGATAAGGCATATATCTCGATATGCGATAATTCAGTAACTCGATTTCCTGTTTTTCTACAAATGATTGTTTTATTGTTGTAGTTTCTTGATATTAAGTTGTTCCTTTGAAGAATTTTTTGAAGTTTATCTTCCGCATATAGAATTAAGAAATCCATGTATTCTTAGAGTTCTAAATTGATCAATCTACCCAAGTACTCTAAGAGAATTTTCTTTTGATCCTTATCACCTACAGAAGTAATGTCAGCACCCCGATTTCTATCCTTAGTATATTCTTTTCTTTCTAACGCGGCAGCAAAGATGACGTTATTAGAATTTCCACCGTTCTTTACGTTCAATCGTTCATTGGTTGTATCATAAACAACCATTTTATAAGCCAATTCGGTAAACTCTTCCAGTGAGATAAGTTCGAATTCATCGGTAGCCGTTGCTCCGTCGATGTGAAATACAGAAGCTAAACCGGCAATTGGATAATTGAATGTAACCCGGTCGATATACTTTTCTATGTAGACATCCAAAATGAAATCTTCGCGCCGGCGCGAAGAATTTTAATGTCGATTTTTCAGCATACCTGAAAATTTTTAAGGAAAAAAGACCTCCCTGGGATAAAATTCCACTCAATACTTAGGTTATTTGTTAATGGGCGCCCTCATTAGCTACTAGAAAAAATAGGCTCCGAAAATATATATATATTCCTTTTAATCTGACGTCTCCTAATACGAGAGACCTCGAAAGCACTAAATAGGAAATGTAGACAAATAGAAGGTACCAAACAGATATTGAAGCAGCTTTACGTAACAGTAATAATTAATATATATATATATATGTATATGTGCGTTTCAATGCTTTGTACTTCAAGTAAAGGTTTATCTCCTACTTCTTCATATATATTTCCGTAATAACTTTACATCGCAATTTGTTTTTAGAAATTAAAACAATAACTCACATTTGGGTTCAGCGAAAAAAAACAAACAAGGATCCCACATCAACCAGTGTTGAACACTTCAATATTAGTTTCAGAAATGATCCATGGCATTTTGATGACCCTGATAGATTTATTCAGTAAATACTTAGTGCTCACAATGGGAGTCCCTTTTATCCCATTTAATCATATTCTTATGTAATACATATTACTACTGTCTTTAATCATGCTTATAAAATTAAGGGTCCGCCCTAGCTCTCAAATAAAAAACAAAATTTCGCACATTTTAAAACCAACACTGAAAATTCTCAACCTAGAATTATTTATCACTGTTTACGGAGGCTGTAGGTCTCAAAAATCCTTCGCGCCGGCGCGAAGATTTCATTTTGGATGTCTACCTCTTATCTCCTTTTGGGTGGTAACCAATCAAAACAGAATAGAGCTCGAACTGCACAACCCGCGTTACGAGAGAGACTGCATGAAAAATAAAATGAAAGGAAAAGAACTGTGAGGCATAACAACACAAGAACCAGATTCAAAGAAAGTTAGAATCATGGTATCGTTAGACTACATCAATCAACTAAACCAATCAACATACTATATGCAAACTGCTGGATCATCTGTGCAAGACTGAAATAAGAAGTACATCGCGTTGACTGGAATTTCATTGTTCAACCAATCAAGTGTGGCAGATTAAATAAATGGTCTGACGTGATATGTTGACTCGACTACAAGTCAATGGAAAGACAAAAATGATATTCATATAATCCATTATCTCAAATACTGTAAATTTGTATATGAAGAAAGAAGTGCAAACTTGTAAATATTAACGAAATTTAATATTTCTTTCTATGTACATTAATGATATTTCATAAACACTTCTTTCAAATATCTGGATTAAATAAGTATAATCGCTCAAAGAAAGATGTTCCATAAAATACCCTACATACCGATTATTGGTGTACACTTGCTAATATAATATATAATATATAACATTGCAACAAGAGGTGCATTGACTTCATGAAGATGTACTTCAGATGTCAGAATTGACCATAATGTATCTGTTTGTCTCACCTCTAAAATGTCTAAATATTATGATGAGCTAATATGAATATTGCGATTGATGACAATGCTCGAATTACCACTACTTAAGTATCGTTCAACAACTACTAAAGTCACTTTTAAATCGATGAAATGTGCAATTTATCTTACGTCCTTCCCAGTCCATAAAACGGATATAAAAAATATGTAATATATACAGAATGGCACCTTTTTATAATTTTACATCCAGTGCGTACATATGATGTTATAACCTCTTTACACGACAATTGCCGTTGATTTATGCAGGACCGACGAAATCATTACATCTAAAGATTCATAGAGTTGAAATTATCACATGGAATATCCCAGCTAGATTGCCCATAGAAGTCAGCTTCCTCCCATCGTTTTATCCGAACATCGGCCTGCCAAGCATCTTCATGTGTCATTGAAACGCAAAATGCAATTGCATCCTCCAGGGATACTTCTTTAGAAGCAAAAGCTAATACTGAGGCAACGACATTTTCACGACTGGTTGTACCACAATCTGGTCCTTTGGTCCAAGGTGCGTAACCTACCCAGTAGACATATCTTTTGCCGTCGGATGCATCGTAGTTAAACGACGTTTCTCCTCCGTTACAATTATGCCTTATTGAACCTTTCAGGACAGCTTCAGAAGTTCTAAAAACATTCATAATGCGAGTTGCAGTATTGGGTGTTAAACCTGCAATATGTTGTGAGAAGCCATAGATATTATCCAAAGAATTGGTATTTTGAATTATACCAGTTAGAATCACGCTTAAAGTTAATCCTAATATGGAATAGAACAATATATAGTAATGTATCATGATGAACCCCTTTAATTAGTTACCTAATGAGGGGAAACAGTGAACAGGAATCAATTATTGTTATACCTTTAATATGTTCTGCTCTTATGTTCCTTTTACCTTTTCAAACAATCGAAGGATGTCTCATATCCCAACTCATCACTTTGAGTTGGGATATTCGACGAAACATTAGTATCCACCTCAGCATTCAAAGGTTTAATTTCTGAACGAGGGAGCCAAAGACGGACACGCAAAATGAAGAAATTTGCCTGCAGATCTGTCAGTTATCTGTTTTCTCCTGAGGTGTTACTCTCATGAGATATGTACGTAGATCATGGTAACATACAGTGGGAAACAGGAGGAATATCTGTGGTACAGTTTAAGTAGACCAAATATCTTCATTTTGTTTACGTAATAAGAAGAACTCACGTAGATTTCACTCTCAGACTCTCACACATTGCGTACATGAGTAACCTTTTTATCTTATTGACTGTGTCTGTCTCCTTTCCCTTTTGGGAACGGTGACTTTTCCAGTTATAGTAACTCCTCGAAGACAGAGCATCGTCCTACGTAGATGGTGGCGTGGGGGATGGCAGCACTGCAGGAATACAGTGCCAACTTTATCCCCTGTGATCCCCCACGGATCTTTTGTTACAGAAAGAGAGATCTAAGGAGGTTTCTCCGTGGGGGCGAAGAGTATAACATCGTGGTATTCTCCTGCTTAGCAATTAAGCCTGGGATGGGGTTTTGGGTTTTTGTGGTTTTGGGGTGGGTTGTGGTTTTTTTAGCTTCTAGAGGGTGTGGTTTTGGGGGGTGGGTTTTTATCATGTTATACGACACATTCAAGATACTAAGAAAATGCGCAGGTGGTAACGCTAAAGCTTAAACAACATATTAGAGACTATTACAGCCACCTAATGAGCTAACCTTCTATGTAGTTAAACTATGTTGTCACCTATACTGACAATATATCATATAAATCAACTATATTTCCATATGGAATATGTATATGAAAGTCTTTGTTGTATAATTGCTAATTATTTCAGCCTTATTGTATTCAATCCTTCATTATACGGATAACTTATGCATATATTAAGTAAGCTCCTTTCACATTTACACTCTATGAGTAGATATAGATTAATTTAGTATAATAATACCTTATCATTTGATAAGTCTATTTACTTGAATGCCTTTGTTACCTTATTTTCTGTCACTCTCTAAAAATTAAAATTTTAAAGAAAATGTTAAAGTTCTGAAAAATATTCTACTTTGACACTGTACCATCCAATTTTAGAGCATACTTCTCGTTAAAGTAGTATATTATAGGTATATAAGGTACACAAGCTGCCGAGGGAACATGTTTATCAATTAAATTCACTTCTTCAGTACATAGATAGAAATTTCCTAATTGTAATACCCACAGAAATGGTAGTTAATACTGAGCTGAATATTCCAAGGATGTATAGTATAAGACTATCATAAGAGCAAAAGAATAAACCAAGTACGTAGCACACGTTAAACGAATAAAAGAATATTGTGCGCGATTAATATAAATGAATAGGCTTATATGACGACATCTGAATACAAGGTTCACAAATGTGAAGAATATAGAAAACAACCCAATCTATAATATATAAAGACAGAGGTTTAGAAAACAAAATATGTATATTAAATAATTCCTTCCGAAAGAAAGTACGAAGAAACTACTGTATATTACACTGTATATTATTTAACTAATAAAATGAATCAAATTAACACTTCTAATATTGCTCAACCGGCTAGAAACGAGGATTTCTATCAAAATGTAATTAAGGAACTTATAATTTCTACAAAGCTAGTATTGGAGATTTATAATCACGACATGAACAATCCAATATTATATAAAGGGAACATATTTTCATTCAATGAAATTATGTATTTCCCTAATTAAATTGTATACTAATTTTTTAATTTGTATAATAAAAAGATCAGACGAATATACGTTGATCTAATAACATAATATTTTGTACATTAATTTTTAAGAAATGGAATCTGATAAATCTATCAATTCACAACAGATAGTTATTTTGGACGAAACTTTTATAAAGTAATAAACTATTTTCGTATCATCAAACTAATAATATAAAACCTTACGTATGTCATAGATAATTTACATGTCTAAATATTCAAATAAATGTACGCAACTGTCAAAAATTAAGAAACTTCGCACTGTGGCCATGGTTCAACCGGAATATATTGTGGATCTGGTGTTAGCGAATCTTGATCGAACGGCTCATTATCAAATCCTCTAAATCTACCTGATGTCATTGTATCCTCAGCATTGTTGTTGTAGATCTGATATTGGTAAGCGTTACCGCTTTCATCCCCCAGATAACAGCTGACTTCGTGAACTAATTGGCCCCAGTCATATTGCATACTCAAAACACCATTTCCTATATCGACATAATCACCACTAGCCTCAATTCCACCATTAGAAAAATTTTCCATATTGTAAGATTCATCCCTTTTTTCGTAATTAGTCGAATTACTTTCAGTATGTATAAATCGGGCAAACCATGTCGAGTTGGTAAACAACATGGCAGACATGCGATGTGTCAAGCCATCAGGTCTCATCAAAAAATGAACGGGATAACCAGTCTGATCATTTTTAACCATAGATAGGTTGGAGTGTAGAACAGTTAAGGTTGGGAAGCCTGATAGCTCTGCCATTGCCTCGGACATCTGGTGAACCCCAGTAAGGTACTCAGCGGCAAGTCCGGAGTCTCGTTTCTGCCAAGCATCATTTATAGAAGCTAACCATGTATGGTCTGCTCTATTAATAACATCATAGTCAAATGCTGCCTTATTTACTGTAGCCATGGTACCCACTGCTGTAGCAACACATCCGGTTACGCAACCCATTTTATCTTCATATCCAGCGTCCCCATGTGACCAGTTGATACATGCAGATGTTGTTCCGTAAAGAGAAAAACCAGCCAGTGCAAGCTTTACCGCTGCAAATATCCACCATAGATAGACTATACGTTTCGTATATGGTGCCAGGGTAGTCGTTGTTTGGATTGCTGGTAAGGATTCACTACTACTTTCATTTTTAGGATATGCCCACCCAGTTGTAAAATGATTTCCAGTTACTTTATGATTTCCCAGAACTGTATCTAACGGTAGTAGTTTCACAGGGTCAGTAATATCACGTTTCTGATTGCCATCACTTAAGTGTTTTGAAATTTCCTCGATAAATAGTCTATTTTGTTCTTCTATATTTTCCAATGTACGACTTGACTGAGTTAAGAACCATATTCCAACAAATAAGAATATGAACAAAAAATATAGTAGAAATTTGGTAGCATCACGCCTGAATTTAACAGGATGTGGCTCATCAACTTGTGTTTCTTCCATTTGATCTGATGAAATTTGAAGACTGTTCAAATATGTATTTCAGAAATCTCAGTTATTAAGAAGAGGAACAGATACCAATTCAATTCATAGTTGCAGAATTGAAACTACTGTCCCATTTATATAGAACTAATGGTATCATATTCTTTTTGCATTCTCCAAGAATTTTATACCCTCGTGTCAGTTTTTCTATGCTGTCGAATCAACTATATAAGACCGATATCAGGTATAAATAGGCCAAGGAGTGACATGAGTTGATTATAATAATGAGAGTAATAGAAAAGCTAACATAAGATGGAAGGCTTATGTTACCATTGTAGAGTAAACAATGGTCCTCTAGCTCCGGGAGTTATAGAGATACGAGACAACCCTTGATTCTTATCTTCAACATTAGAAAAGAAGTAACAAAGTGATACGATATTAAAATGGGAATTATAATACAATTCACATATTTGTGAAGACCGCTATCTCTATCCGAGATAAGATACTCCTCCACCATTGATAAGGGAAACAATAGTAAAAAGAACAACAACATCGGGGATAGAAGGTCATTAGTGTCATCCTTCTGTATTATTGAAATGGAAATTACTTGCGGCAACCAAGCGAAAGCGATTTAAATATACTAACAACGCATGTGTTGAGTTGGTATTCCCGGCGAAGTATTTTCACGGGTCTCAACCTCTAGACCTTGAGTGTTCGTATTGTTAGCGGAATTGTCGTTATTAGAGTTAGACATTGGTAGTGGTTTTCAGTATGTATTCGTATGTAGTAGTGAAATATGTATCTATTATATAGGTTAGTTATTGAATATTCTATATAATGTAACTTAAGTTGGTTTTCTTCTATATACGCTTTCATGGTAAATAATATATGGAAGGAGAACTCTATCATTCGTCCCTCTATGATATTATCACGTTCCTTATATATCAGGGCTTATTTCTTAAGGTAGGAATGAAAGTTCTCGCAATCTTAGGTTCTTGTTATATTCCCCATTATAGCCTCACTCCCTTATTTCTCTCTCTCTTATGTCGAAGGTGTCGACCGGAGGTTTTTATCCATCTAACATGCTGTAGTACCCAATCAGTACGCAGTATGTTCTATGGTACTAACATAATCCTTCCTTATTATGTTAGCTCCTCAATCTGTTGTTTTGTTAGTAACTATTCTGTTGCTGTTCCATATCATCCCTGTTATTATCCTGTTTCATCATGCCTTTATTATCGGGCAGTAATATACGTTCCAACAGCATATAATCAATACAATAACTGAAGACGATAAACATGCCTGATGCTGATATCAACGATACGACTAAATTTACCGTTATTTGACTGCAAAACTTAAATAATGATATTTAATTATTTTTGTGTAGTTCTGAAATGTATAATAAAATATTCAACTATCTACCCACTCATGCTATATTTGTAGTGCTAAGGAAGTTAATTAATAAATGTCAAATTACAATGGATGAAGCTCTGGAAGACTTGTTCACAGGTTGATTCATTTTTTACGGCTGTCAGATATTCATTATTCTGTATGTTGTTATCCCTAAACCTCTATTAGCTACACAAAATAACTGATCTTCAAAACATATTTCAATAAAAATATTTTTACAGCAATAAATACTGTCATAAATAGTTCCTTCACCTACCTGTATAAAACACTCAGTAATAGTCGTACATAAGAAAATTAAACGATTAGTGTCCCTTTCCCTTCAGCACCCTTTAATAGTCTTGAAACTTCATCTATAAATAATTTATTCTGTCTCTCTACATTTTGCAACAGGCGAGTCGACAAAATTAGGAATACTATCCCAAAAAATACAAATACGAGGAAAAAATATATGAGGCATCTAATTACATCGCGTCTGAACTCAACAGCACTGTTTTCCTTAAATTGCATTTCCTCCATTGACTGTGGAATATTTGGAATGTTCTCTTGGTGTTTGTCATTGATGTTTGTTTATCTTGAATAATATGATATTCAAAAGCGACTCTAATTTATAATGAATGTCACAAAATCAAAAAAAATGAAATTTTCAAAAGATTAAGGGTTTGCGCTCTATTAAAACATCGCAATAGTGTGTCTACGTTGTTTATCGTGGCAACTTTATTTCAGTTGGCGTAATAGTTTATTTCTGTGCGCGCATTCTTAGTACCCTGCAGCAGTTCTCTGTAAGAGAATATTTCTTCGCAGTTCACTGTGCACCGCCCTTTGGCGCATATAAACACGCAGAACATAGTGGCTGCGATTGTTTCACTGGGAAATCGTGTTTTGTTAGTGACATGTCCTTGCTGCAGCGTTTATTGAGCAAGTTTTGCGGAATAAGGAACCCCATTTCCTTTCTTTTTATGTGACACTTTTTTTTCCTTTCTTTACTGACGTTCAGCTGTTTGGAAGTCCAACGGTCAAAGAAACGTCTTCAAGAGGTCAATTGAATGGCATAGTTGAAAGTGAAATATACGGAAGTACGAAGTATGTTAAATCATTTACTTATCCACCCTTTAAAATAATCTAAGTTTCTCGCAGGTGTATATCAACCTTGTTACTAGAATATTAGCATAAAAGAAGTATTTTACAGAAGGGAAAAGAGTAAAGTACTAGTTCAGAGACATTTTGAAATCAAGTATACTTATATTGTTCAATTATTTGAGGTTTTAGTGGTAGATAATATGTTTATCAATTATGCCCATCGTGAATCTAATACTTTGGTAGAATTCACTCTAATAGTATAATCATGTTATATTTATGATTATCAAGTCTGTCTTGGTTAGATTAATGGCTAGACATGGCATGTTCTCCATCCCATTTTTACTTATAGTCAATATTATTATGATGCTTCTTCCATTTGAATTCCATTCCCCGTATGTTTGGAGTTGTTTCTTGAAAAAATGGGTTGTTTTCACTCGGTTTTAACCAGGTTATTAATCAATTACGTCATAAATGAGTGAAATTGAGACCGATTCTCAATTAAATGAACTAAACCATTTTCAATGGCCCTCTATTTATATAATTGTATTTAGACGTTTATATAAGTTTTTAAATCTATATTAAACCTATATTTAGATAGATTTACTCAGAGTATTACGTTCACCAAAGGTGTTAGTTGTTAGTTCAAAAATGGTAGTACCACTTGTATAATCTCTGATGCAAGTTCATGCATCTAGAGAATTAAAAAGGAAATAAATTCTTGAGCCCAATCCCAAACGGGACATAAAAGAGTAAAAACATTTAATGAACAATATATACAACAATGCGACTGTTAAAATATGGACGGAAGAAATGCCATAACTTCTACGTGGTATACAGTATAACGATAAACCTTGTCTTGAAAATTTCATTATTTGATAGTGAAATTTGATCTAGTGAGCTTGGATTTCAACTATAGGAGCTAAACTCGGAAGCTCACCAGCTACTTCTAAGAGGAAAATATTATCAAAAAATTATTATTTTTTGTTTTATATATAAAGTGCAAGGATGCACTTAGAACAAGTGATAAATCCAAAAGGCCAGGCGATAAGTACCACTGAACAAATCCTGAATCATATTCAGTTCAGTAATTACATCTCATTTGATTGTTCGACAATTGTTAACAGTAATACACACGTTGAGTTTGTCTATATTATTCTCTAGATATATGTTAAAATACAGATCAAAAACAAAATAAAATAGACGTTATGTTCATTTGGTTATATTACTTAAGTATAGTTGTAACTAAGATTAACGGCACAGCAATAGAAAAATTGGTATCAACAATTCATACCTTTCATTGAAAATGTACACATAAGTTTCTTAAAGTGTTAAGATGTCCACCAGCACTACTATTTTAATCAACTTAGCAAATCAATATAGTTACCATCGTTGGGAACATGGTTCCCATAATGAAAAATAAAGTCGTCTGTATTTAGTGTATTCTTTACAGGCATTGTGAGCTCGACTTTTTGATAAAGTTCCTTTAATTGGTCATCAGTGGAACTTTCGATCCAAATCTTACGTACGGTCTCATTCCCATCTAATATCTTTGCTAAATCATATTTCAAATCTGGAAAGTCTACGTAGATGTGAGGCTGACCATTATAAAGGATAAAATGTTTAAAGAAAAGAGCATCGCCCCATTTTCTGCCTTGTAATGCGTACTCATATAGTGTCACAGCATCTTTTACAACTTGTCCATTATTAAGTGAAGCGAAAGTTATATTCAAAGTACACCCATAAGGATGAAATGCCGTATAATTGACTAAAGCTGAGACACCGTTGTTGGTGGAAATATCACCGTTCAAAATATTAGACAGAATATTTGCATATGAGATTGGTTTTATGTCATTTGCTGAGACAAACTCATCTAGCATTTGCAAATAAAAAAATATCAACAGTTGGAAAATCATTTTTCAGCATACGATTGATGGTATTTTCTGCATAGTATCAGAAGATATTTTGGTAATCAAAAATAATTTTATTTAAAGTGATTTCTCCTAAAACACATCAATATTTATAGTAACTTTTATTCGAAAATCACAATTTGAAGGAAGTTTATTGGTGTATTATACAGTATGTATTCTTCCCCTTTTTTACTGCATTCTATTGTTCGTTGTTAATAGCACGTTCTTGCATAATAAGAGTGGCCAACTGTGCGTAATCACAAGAATGTCTCCGGATAATGAACACAGACGATAATCATCTCAATGTAGTGCTTAGTAATAGTAACAACTTGCAAGAGCAGAATTTCAGATGAGCATAAAGACTAACTGAGGCACTAACATTGTTTCAAAGGAATTGCAAGTAGGCTATTGTTTATCCTTCATTTGTTTTTAATAATAATGGTGTTTATTTGGAAAACTATAAATATCCTTTAACTCTTATGAATAAGACACAGATAAATACATAGTCTGTTTTGATTATAAGCCATATCTTGCCTTTATATATTCAAATAATCTTCTTCAAAATGAAAAAAAATCCAGATGTATCTAACAAGTTGACAAACCTTTTGCTTGTTCATTTTTTCATCTTGATTACCAACCTAGCCGGGAGATATATGGGTAAATCAATTGGAAAGAATGTTAATAGAAATGTAATGAGTGGTTCAAAAATAAAAATGAACATCTAAAATAACAATGATCTCGATGAATGAAAGTTTTGGTAATACGATTTCGGGGTTAAAACTCCTTCAATTGTGTCAAAACATGGTGCCTAATTGAAACTATGTCTCATGTTAATTACGTATATTCTAATAAACTGAATATACCTTATAATTGTACGTAGGTCATGCAATACACAGTTATAGAGTAGTATATACTAATATAGGTACATAGAAGCTTGGAATTAACAACCTTGATACCTTATAATTGATAATCTAAACCCTCTCTGTAGACACAGTACAAATGATGAATGATTGCATTATCAACATCCCAAATACCATGTTTGTAGAAAGCATCCTTTTTCAAAATGTTAACAACATCTTCCTTGGTTTCAGCTCTAATAATAAAACTGGAACCAATTGGCTTCCTTGGGTCGCTATCGTCATTAATTTGACCACCAGTGACCATACTTTTATCATCGATAAACCCTGGTAAACCATTTACATGTTCACCGAAGACAGTCATTCTGTCCATACCTGGCTTATCATATACAATAACAGACCACTCGTTCATTTTACCCATTCTATACGCTTCAATTAACCTTTATTATGTTATTTTGTAGTAACTTACAGAACAGACTACTTTTGTCTCCTTTAAATCCGAGTGTTAAAAGTGTATAGTCCTCGATGCTTATATAAAAAGTTTCTTTTTTTAATCTCGGAACAACTTCGGTGGTTCCGCGCATCCGCACATCCGTCTCCGTATGATGGATATTCCGGTGATCTCAAATGGAGAACTATAGCGATTGATAATGCCATTAAGATCAACAGAAATGTGACTAAACTCTGTTATAAACAGTAGTATCGGTATATTGGGTCAAAAGAACAAACACAAGTCATAGATATGTAGATAATATTCTATATGAGGACTTCGAATTTTGAATCGCAGAGTCAAATTAGATACTTCAATGAGTGTCTAAGCCGTGACCTCCAATCGACTGTTAGCAAATGCAATATTATAGTCATACGTGCAAACTTTTATTGATTACGTATTAGTATTTACATTGAATATGTATATAAGTTGAATGAAAATGATTAGGTATATAAAATACGTGCCTAATTAGTATTTAGACCTTTCTCAAGATATTCTACATGTGGAATCGATTTAATATTACCTAATCCAACAATCGAGATAGGTTTCTCCTTCAACCTATAATTTGCCCAAGCAATAATATCTTCCTTAGTGATCTTATCAACTTTTTCAAACACTTCTTCTGGTGAAAGTCTCTTACCGGTGGTGACAATTTGTCTACCCATATCTTCAACAATAGCTGTTGAACCGTCAAGAGATAGAAGTAATGCAGCCTTTAGTTGAGATTTAGCTCTAATGACTTCACCATCTGAGATTTTACCATCCTTAATTCTTGTCCATTCTTTCATAATTTCATCAA
Source organism: Maudiozyma bulderi (assembly GCA_031590215.1). NCBI lineage: Eukaryota > Fungi > Ascomycota > Saccharomycetes > Saccharomycetales > Saccharomycetaceae > Maudiozyma > Maudiozyma bulderi. The sequence continues at coordinate 646,201 of CP134445.1, forward strand.
TAATAAGTTTAGGATTATGTTCCTTTGAATCTGTTACTATATACATACCCCATAACCCAGTGTCTGCGTAGGAAGTCGAGAATGACATGTAAGAGTTAGCTAATGTACCGTTGTTGGATGCAGCAACAGCCAATGGAGATGGAGAATTCGTACCTGCACCAATAGCTCTGTCCCAATTCCCAACAATAGCCTGCGTTGCTAAAGCGATGAAATAATCTGGTGCTGACCATGATACACCTTCTAATGCAATAGCGATATGTGTAGTTGGCAAAGAGTTCTCCTTGATGAATCTTTCACCTCTATTGAAGACAGGTAACGCCCCACGAGGTGAACCTAATGGAACAGGTGAAGCAGATTTTTCAATATGACCAAAAAATTTCTGTGCCTGTTTCACTAAATCCTCATGATCAACGGCACCAGCACCAGCCAGAACCATTCTATCACCTTTATAATTTGTCGATATATAATCCTTTAGATCTGTTCTAGTAATAGATTTAATATTTTCAATAGGTCCCAAAATTGTTCTTCCTAATGGTTGATCCTTGAAGGAAATTTCATGTAAATGATCAAAGACAACTTCATCGTACATCTTACCCACTTCTTCACTTTCTCTAATGATAACGTCCCTTTCTCTTTCAATAGCTCTTGGATCCAGCACAGATTTGGTTAGGATATCACTCAGAATATCAACAGCTTCGGGAATGTCCTGCTTCATCGACTTTGCATAATAAACAGTATTTTCTCTGGAGGTATAGGCATTCAAATGAGAACCGATATTTTCAATCTCTAATTCTATTCCTCGTTGTGTTCTACTTTGAGTACCTTTAAATGCTAAATGCTCTAAGAAATGAGCTGTACCATTATTCTTCACATTCTCTGCACGGGAACCAGCATCTACAAAGATCCCTACTGTAGCACTTGAAGTGCCTGGAATATATTCTGTTGCAACCGTTAAACCATTTGGTAAAACTGACGTTCTTGTAGTTTGAATTGCACTAGTTGCCAAATATCTGGCATTTTTCAAATTTTGTAACCCCAAACGACGTAACATTGTATCTTGTGGTGTTTAGCTATAGAAAACTGGTTTCAAAGTGGTTATCAGTCTTTATAGCTCTTTGTCAGAAATGAAGTCAGACTTCCCTTCTTATATAAGAAACACCTCAATTTGTTTTCTCTGGAGGCGAATTACTAATTTTAATGTTCGGCCAGCCCGGACCGTGATTAACAACGCTGGTGAACAACCGAGTTGAACAAGAAGCATCGACTTCCAACAGATCATGTCCTGCTCTATTGATTGTATGTATTCTATATATTCTTATGTATACTGTTTCAGGTTCATCTTTACGTTTGATATAAAGTTGTCGTGATTGAAGTCCTCACGCTTAGCGATGTAGGACTGGATAACGTCTCTATCCAACGTTGCCAAATGGCCCTCTTTTGTTAGAGAATCCAACAAATCTGGTTGCACTGTAAATATATTGGCCAACTCTCTCATTGTTGCGAACTTCTCTAATAAGTTTGGTATACGCCAATCCTCAATAACATTTTGGAAACCAATGATATCCTTTGTAACAATGATACCACCAATGGAACTGACTTGGAATTTACAATAATGATCCAGTAATAATTCGTATAATTCCTCACCGATACAGTTTAAGAAGGAATTTAAGTTCTTCTCCTTCAGGTAAAGCGAAGATTGTGTATATAATGAAGATAATAGATTAGTAATCTCAATAGCTGGTAAGGTATCTTGATCTAATAAATCTTGAGATTTTGGTGTAAAATCCTTCTTGTTCTGTTTTGTTAACGTGTTTGAAAATTTTGCAGAATATACTTCTGTAATTTCATCGATTATTATATTAATTGAAATTTCACATTTCCTTATATTGTTGTTAGTCGATTCAATAATTTGTTTCTTACTGTCAGGAGAATTGTTCAACAGGGGTAGAAATATTGCTTTGACAGAAGTAGATAGTAGGTTTAAAATATCTGTACTTTTCGTAATGTAGTTTAAAAATGATAAATTGAAATCTTCAGATTTGTAAATATCGAATTTCTTGACTCTGAAAAATGCAATTTCTAATGACATTTCAACATAGTTACCTACTATCCCAAGGAACATTATATCTAATAACTCCAGACTATATTCACTTGATTTGTTTGGTACTAGTTCCATAACACGAGCAATTGATTCAACAACACATTTCAACATAGAATCAACTGTATCTAAATTGAACTCAGGGTCAGAAATATCAGTCATAACGTTTTCATCATTTAACATGTCATCACCCGAGGACTGAATATTACTTAATTGTGATGAGTCACGATCCTTGGATAGAGTGTTTGTTCTGCTTAGGGAAAGATTAGATAAGTGATCTAGTCTATCAAATCTTTTTTTCATAAAATCATTAAATTGTGAGATTTTCCTCTTTGATGTAGTTGTTGTTTGATTAATGAATTCTTCATAATGAGTATTTGCATCTTCATCCTTTTCCAATAACTTCCCTAGTTTATTCAATAACATTTTACTTTGTATCTCCTTGTTATGTTTACTTGTAAATTTTGAGGTTGTGTCGACCAGGATTGTTTCCAGGTTCCTCCTCTCAATATCAAAATATCTGGATCTATCGTAAATGTATCTGGAAAACATATCGGAACTGCACTGTTCCAATACTGTTATTATACTGCTATTGTTGTTATTTTCAAAATTACTGCTAATCAATTTTGATTCGGTTTTTACTTCTTCTTGTTCAATTTCTAGAATTTGGAAAAATTCTGTTAAATCTTTAACGAACTGTCCAACCAAAGAATATAAACCATGCAAGGTTCTGACGTATGCTAAATTGGACAAAGATAAAGAATTATTTAATAAAGTTTCAACTTTTGGTTCTATTTTTTGAACAAATACTCTTTGAATAAATAATTGCATCACATATGATGCCCTTTCCTCAAATACACCCTTAACGATTTTGGATTCATTTTTCACTACAGATTCGATTTCATTTAACATTTTCAGGATATTTTGTTCGTATACTACAGTATGTATATCTTGATCCATTAATCTTTTCTTGAATTGTTCATCAATATTCATTTGTTCATCAAGTTTAATTTCATCAGTATTGATGAAATAAGCATGTTGATTAATAAAACTCTGAATAACGTTGATTCCACCATTGAAATGATTTAAAATCAACGCAATTTCATTTAATTGATTGAAATCATTTTCACGATATGCGGAGTTGAAATTTTCTAATAAAGTTGTCTCCATCATTTCTGAATATTTTTCAATTATTTTCGTTACTTCACTTGTCTTTGGAATCGCTGTAGTCTCAATCTTTCTGGAAAGATCTAGTAAATTTTTAATATATGTGGCTGCTTGTATTTTATTCTTCCAATTTTTGGAGATCCTTAAATTTTCGATGGTTTTAGATGAACCAAAATTATAAAAATTGGAATATTCTGTAATTAATTCAACAGATTTGACATAATTTTTACGTTTCCGTATTGTCGATTCTAATTTATCACTTAATGGTGAGACAATTTGATTGACATTTGTCAATTTGTTATCTAAATCATTAAATTGTCCATTAATTCGTTGAATATCACTGCTTAGGTCAATAACATTCTCTGAATGGACCAATTCTTGTCTCGAGACTTGTTCACCGAATTTATTTTTCCTGCTTATGGCGTCCTCATTCAGGGCTTTAAGTTCTTTCAAAGTCGATTCAAAGGTTCTGATAAAAGGTTTAGTGTCTAATCGTTCCCAATTTGCAGTATCTTGCTCATCATGCAACTGTAAACCTGCTGTATTTGTATCTGTAGCAAAATTCAACGAGCTAGCGACTCTAATGGAATGATCTTTACCTAATGATTCAACAAATTCGTTTACGGTTAACCCACCAAGGAAATTGTCCAAAGTAAGCAACTTCTGCCATTTGGGATCTAAATCATACAGAGAGTTCATTTGATAATACACTATGGCTGCTTTTGTAAGTGATACTATCGACGAGACTGATTGACGTTGTTCAAATAATTGGCCATGGTTGTTGTTGTTTTTGTTCTTCAAATCCCTTTTTGTCGTGGGGGCGTATCGTTAGGGTTTGGCAACGTGGAAAGAGTTAGGGCAACACATCGCTGTCAATCAGGAAACAGCAGAGGCAGATGAGTCTCATAGGAGAAGAACCACGTATGGTTGTATAACTATAACATCATAGCAGGACGTCAGTGAAATATATATGCCAAGCACGTTACATATGGGAGAGCTGTGCCCGTGAGTGTAATGATTCAATTGTCGCAGATAGATTCAAGAAGAGCAGTGCAGACCGCACTATTCCTGATTATTACACAGACAGGGCATTTCACACCAAAGTCTCTGTTACACCCACATACATACTCAATGGTGTATTCACCTTTGTCAACAAATTGTTATATCCTATCTCAGATATTTGACTGGGCCCAACACCCGTGCACCAACAGCGTCTTACATTTTTTTATTTTTTTTTTAAAATTTTTCCTTAAATTTTCATAATTTGCAGTACCGCAACGGTTTTGCCGTTTTGGGACATGCGCAACCGTTCCATTTTTCTCATTTTTCCATTTTTGCTTTCACACTCCGAGCGAGCCGTTTTCAATATAAAACAACTTTCACAATCGATGAGATGAAAAGTTTCTGGATTGTTATTCATTGCTATATAAGTTTTATCTTTTGTCTGTTTCTATTTCGTATATCCCCACTCACTTTGGTTTTGAAAGAAGCACATAGTTTTACTTTTAATATCTATTACTTGCCGACAACACCAAACGATTCGTCAAAATGCAAATTTTCGTCAAGACCTTAACTGGTAAGACTATTACTTTGGAAGTCGAATCCTCCGACACCATCGATAATGTCAAGTCCAAGATCCAAGACAAGGAAGGTATCCCACCTGACCAACAAAGATTAATCTTTGCTGGTAAGCAACTAGAAGATGGCAGAACTCTTTCTGACTACAACATCCAAAAGGAATCCACTCTCCATTTAGTTCTAAGATTAAGAGGTGGTGGTAAGAAGAGAAAGAAGAAGGTTTACACCACTCCAAAGAAGGTTAAGCACAAGCACAAGAAGGTTAAGTTAGCTGTCTTATCTTACTACAACGTCGATGACGAAGGTAAGGTCACTAAGTTAAGAAGAGAGTGTGATAACGCTACCTGTGGTGCCGGTGTTTTCTTAGCTGACCACAAGGACAGATTCTACTGTGGTAAGTGTCACTCCGTCTACAAGACCAACGCTTAAATATAATTGATATGTATAAATTTTATATATTATAATATTAATCTTCAATCGTATTTAAAAAAAAAGGCATTCTAGAGTAATATGCAATGAGTTGATTTTATTGTATTTACAATTTTACATGAATATTTATTTATGTGTAATGCTAAAATGTATAGGTGTATGTGCAAATGTACTAGTTTGTTTTCTTCACGTCTTCAAAGGCTTCTGTAAATAAATCTTGGTAATCTGTTAAAATGGTAAATTTTCTTAAACTTTCCTTGATAACGATTTCTGCAGCTGCATTCATTTCATTAACACGTTTCGTCATTTGTAATCCCAGATCATCAACTGTTTCATTCATTTTCATCACAAGTGAATTATTATCCCAATGTTCTTCCCACAAAGATCTCAGCACTGAATCAAATCCGGCTTTACCCTTGGCTGCGTTATCACAAAATCTTTGTATGCTCCAGTCCTCTAATGTATTTACCAGTTTACCGAATTTTCTACCTGCTGTAATCTGTGCCTGTTGTGAGAACAAAGTCTTGTTATATGGATCCTCGGGATGAGGTGTGTAATCTACCATTTCATAGACTCTTAATAAATTAACATAATTCAGGTTGCAACTACGTAATTTCAACGATTTCTCACGTAGATTCACAGTAGACACCTCCCGAACATAACTGATATTAGATCCACCTAGAACCATCATGATCCAACGTGGAACCTTCTGTTGTACCGTTAATAACCGTTCTGAGACAAGCACATTTCCATTATCTTGTAACTCTCTTCTCAATACATCCACACCAATCACATGTGTCGAGACCTTATTGGGATATTTCTGCCAGTTGGCAGCTGTGACCTGTTCCCAGGGATATTCAAAATCATAAGTATTCTCAAATAGTTTCATCTTTTTTTGGAAAGTTAGCAATTTCTATTTAGGATCTAGCAAAAGTGTTTGTTCATGGTGATTACTCATCGTCAAAGATTTCATTTCTTTTATATTTCGGGAAGCGAACAAAAACAGTGCGATATCCGGGCTGCGAGCTCGCCTGACCAATCAGATCGAAGAACGCCGGCAATACCGGTTGACATATCTTCAATCTTATCCCATGTATATAATTGCATCCAGATCATAAGAGAAGGTTTACGGCAGCTGGATAAACCGCCAGTCACCAGGCTCGTGTGTCTCTGTAGGATCCACTAGTTGTGGGCCTCTTGCTTGTGCCATTAACATACCCATGTTTCGTAGAAACCCATGAGTATCGAAAATGTTTGAATCATTTGGTCTGATTCTATGCATCACAGGGTTCTTCGACCCGATAGTCGCCAGGTATTCTCTTGTTGTCTGTTGTGTGCCTGTCATGGCAATGTGATAGCCTAACAAAGTTGCAGGGTAGCACATTGACAGAGAGCCCCAAACGATCAATAAAACAGAGACAGGTGTCCCATGAGATCCTCTCGAGTCCCTATGGAGGTAAGTGCCGCAGTTAGCTATTAGAAGTATACATGTCACTGTTGCAGCAACGAGAAAAGTAATGAAGTACCTGTAGTTACGTCTACCGACACAGTTATTGATCCATACGCAATGGTGATCGTGGACCATTATGCAACTGTTACAAGTAGAGCAATGAGAGGATCTCGGTGGTCTCCATATGCGACACGTTCTACAATATTTTATCTTCATAGGCAAATCGGTATTTGTTGAGGGAAGACTCACAATATTGTAATATTCTTGTGGAACTTGATAATTTCTACCGACTTGCGATACGTGGACATTTCTGGGGATACAGCCAGGATCAGACATTGCAGCCATCAGGAAGTTTACCATAGTCATACACCAGAAATAGTAGAATAAGACCACCAAACTTTTATAACCTTTGTCTTTGGTCCATATGGCGTGCGTTTCAAATATCGAAAATAGCACTACAGGAACTACTATAATGAACAACACAGCTACTGATAACTGCCTTCTACCACGTAGCGTTCGTATTCTGCCGCCAAAGAAGTAGATGTAGTTAGTTAATGAAGATAACGGGATGTAGTTCTTGTATTTGCGATATAGATCCTCATCGCCGTCGATGGCCACAAGCCACAATAACAACAGTTTCAACTGTAAAGTAAATTTAGAGGTCATAAGTCCAATGCACCTTCACCGACTGTTTAATCTAGTAACCAACGTGTACTTTTCAACTTTTTTTCTTTGGTCTTTTGTATAGTTGTATCGATGGGTTATAAAACAACACAATTTCTTGGCGTTGCGAGAATAAACAACACAACACAACACCAAAACATACAAGAACATACAAAAAAAATGATATCTCACGGATTATCAGACGAAGAGTTGCAATGCATTGAGGAACAATTAGTAGAAGCAAGATCCAGAGCGTATTGTCCTTATTCAAAATTCCATGTTGGCTGTGTTTTATTTGTAAGGGGTACACAAGACCCATATATCTGTGGTTGTAACGTTGAAAATGCCAGTTTTGGAGCTACTATTTGTGCAGAAAGAGTAGCAATGCTTAAGGCAATGAGTAATGGGTGTCAAGAACGGTGGACTGTGCTGGCTATCATTGGGGATACATCGGGACCTAGTGATAAAGTGATTACACCATGTGGGATGTGTAGACAAGTGATGAATGAGTTTATCAAGGATAGAGAAACGTTCCCTATATTGATGTATTCCCCAGATTTGAAAAAATTGCAAGTGACGAATTTGAACGAGTTAATGCCAATGCCATTTAACCTTTAGAGGTAAGTTTCGATATAAATACTATACTGAAACCCCGGCGAAAACTATGTCAATGACATTTGGCATATAAATATGGTTCCAATTTAAATATTATACAAATGACGACATCGTGTCTTCTAAATAACTGAAATAACCGTGCACAGAAATACATCTGCCACCCCAGTGGGCCCTTCGACAGCTAACTATGCCTAGTTTGAGACGGCAGCTGTTACGACATATCTGACAAAGATGTTGCTATGTACACGATAGACAACAGCCCAACTTGAGATATATCGATATGTGCATGGACATGGATATGTAGCTGTCAGCACGTCTATGCAAGTGTGATGCTGCACGGCCGGCTGTCCCGGCTGCAGGTACTTCCCAACTATATACACACAACGCAGAGACCAATACAGACTGCACCATTAATAATACTAATATCGTTCACTCAACGAACCATCCCTGTATCAGGCCTACCGTCACTAAATCTGGTCCAAACTTCAACATCACATCCTTATATGTCTGTCTCCCAGGCGAGCCCAGGGCGTCCGAGCCTCTGTCCCATCTGCCTGCTGCAACTGAAAATTTTTTTCGTTCTGCTGCCGCAGCGCATCATTTTCTTCATATAAAGGAACAGAGAGAGATTCATCTTTGCATTGCAACAATAACACACATCTCTGCTGAGCAAGTCACCAACGTATAGAGAATAACAATGTGTGCTGCTGTCGAGAAAGTTTACTGTGCAGGTTTGCAATGTGGTAAGGAGACCGACTCCCAATTAAAGTGTCCGATCTGTCTGAAGAACGGTATCACCTCTGTGTTCTGTGATGAGGTCTGTTACAAGAACAACTACAAGGCTCATAAGGCTATACATTTCAAAGAAGGCGATGAAACCGGGGAGGAGACATATAATCCGTTCCCAAAATTCAAGTTCCACGGTGATCTAAGACCCCATTACCCATTGACTCCTAAACGTTACGTTCCAGAGAGTATCAAAAAGCCAGATTGGGCCCAAGATGGTTTACCTGTAGATGAACAGAAAAATGATAGAACTAACGAGATCCCGGTTTACACAAAGGAGGAGATCAAGAAGATCAGAAAGGCTTGTATCCTAGGTAGAGAAGTCCTAGATATCGCTGCTGCTGCAGTAAGACCAGGTATTACTACCGACGAAATCGATAAGATTGTTCATGATGAAACCATTAAGCGTAACAGTTACCCATCCCCATTAAACTATTACAATTTCCCAAAATCTGTCTGTACCTCGATCAACGAAACTATCTGTCACGGTATCCCAGATAAGACTGTGTTAAAAGAAGGTGACATTGTCAATCTTGATGTTTCCCTATATTACCAAGGTTTCCATGCTGATTTGAACGAAACTTACTACGTCATTGGCGATGATGAATCCAAGATCTCAAAGGAGGCAATCAACGTTGTCGAAACCGCAAGAGAATGTTTGAAGACTGCCATCAAGCAATGTAAACCAGGTACCACTTTCCAAGAACTAGGTGACTACATCGAGAAGCATGCCACTGAAAACAAATGTTCCGTAGTCAAGACTTACTGTGGTCATGGTGTCGGTAAATACTTCCATTGTGCCCCAAGTGTCCCACATTACAAGGGTAACAGAGCCGCAGGTGTGATGAAGCCAGGTATGGTTTTCACCATCGAGCCAATGATCAATGAAGGTACCTGGAAGGATGCCACATGGCCTGATGACTGGACCTCCACTACCCAGGACGGTAAATTATCTGCTCAATTCGAACATACTTTGATGGTCACCGAACATGGTGTAGAGATCCTGTCCGCAAGAAACAAGAAATCCCCAGGTGGTCCAAGACAAAGAATCAAATAGTCGTACATAGATGCATACATATTTTATATAACTAAAAGCATTTTATCCCAAGAATCTTTCATTGTTGTTGTAAGTAAGTTTCAATCAGGGACGGTCACCCGGATATCGCGTCGCACGGCGGGCTCTCTATAAATTTTTTCAGTTGGTGGCGACAAGACAACATCGATGAGAATAAAAGAAGTGGTAACTTGATTGAACCAGTGTAATAGGAACGTGATTCTTGGTGGATCGATACAACGAAGTATATTTGAATCACGTCGTCGGTATGTCCTTGCAATTGCTGAATCCCAACGCTGAGTCTCTAAGAAGAGACGCCGCTTTGAAAGTTAATGTCACTTCTGCAGAAGGTTTACAATCGGTTCTGGAGACCAACCTGGGTCCAAAGGGGACTTTAAAGATGTTAGTCGACGGTGCAGGTAACATCAAATTGACTAAAGATGGGAAAGTCCTGTTGACCGAGATGCAGATCCAATCTCCTACTGCTGTCTTGATCGCTAGAGCCGCTGCAGCTCAGGATGAAATTACTGGTGATGGGACCACTACCGTAGTTTGTTTAGTCGGGGAATTATTGAGACAAGCTTATAGATATATTCAAGAAGGTGTTCATCCAAGAATCATCACAGATGGTTTCGAAATCGCAAGAAAGGAGGCCTTAGACCATTTGAACAATTTCCAAATGAGAGACGTAAATCTAGATAGAGAATTTCTTTTGCAAGTCGCTAGATCCTCTTTATCTACCAAAGTTAACTCTGAATTGACCGAAGTATTGGCTCCAATTGTTACAGATGCAGTATTGAATGTTCAAAACAAAAACGAACCAAACATGTTAGATCTTCATATGGTTGAAATCATGCAAATGCAACATCTATCTCCAAAGGATACTACTTTCATTAAAGGTCTAGTACTTGACCATGGTGGTAGACATCCAGATATGCCAACCCGTGTTGAAAATGCATACGTTTTAATCTTGAATGTTTCATTAGAATACGAGAAAACTGAAGTTAACTCTGGATTTTTCTATAGTTCCGCTGAACAAAGAGATAAATTAGCTGCCAGTGAACGTAAATTTGTTGATGAAAAATTGAAGAAAATCATTGATTTGAAGAATGAAGTTTGTGGGATGGATAACAATAAAGGCTTTGTCATTGTTAATCAAAAGGGTATTGATCCAATGTCATTAGATATTTTGGCTAAACATAACATATTGGCATTAAGAAGAGCCAAGAGACGTAACATGGAAAGATTACAATTAGTAACAGGTGGTGAAGCACAAAACTCAGTCGAAGATCTATCTCCAGAAGTATTAGGTTTCTCAGGTTTAATCTATCAACAAACTATAGGTGAAGAAAAATTCACTTATGTGACAGAAAATAAGGATCCAAAATCATGTACTATTCTGATCAAGGGTTCCACACATTATGCATTGACTCAAACAAAGGACGCTGTAAGAGATGGTCTAAGAGCAGTAGCGAACGTTCTAAAGGACAAAACTGTGATTCCAGGTGCAGGTTCTTTCTTCATAGATGTTTCAAACCATCTATCAAGGAGTAACATGAATAGACTAGGTGCCAAGGGTAAGACCAAGACCGGTGTCGAAGCATTCGCTGAAGCAATGTTAGTTGTTCCTAAGACTCTAGTGAAGAACTCAGGTTTTGATCCATTAGATGTATTGGCAATGTGCCAGGATGAATTAGATGATATCGATCCAACCGAGGACGGTCCTCGTAGGTACGTTGGTGTCGATCTGAATATCGGTGATTCATGTGATCCAACAATCGAAGGTATCTGGGATTCATACCGTGTCATCAGAAATGCTATCAATGGTGCTACAGGTATCGCAAGTAACTTGTTATTATGTGACGAGCTATTGAGAGCAGGAAGATCTACTCTAAAAGACGGCCAATAAGCAAGAAATAAACCCACCCTAAGTCATCTACATAAATATATATAATTGTGTATTATATTCGCAAATACGAACTAATCAATATGATAATCATTTGAAATCGGTATATCGATCGATGCCAAAGCTTTTTGGTGTCACCGCTCTGTGGGAACAATTATCCAAACTTTAGTAAGAGGGTCTATGATCATTGCCACCATGCACTTAATAAAGACAGCTGAGAACAACTGATAGGAGAAATCGTTTACAAATGCAATTCAGCTGTGCAACAATATAAAGATGTCAAATGTCACACAGTTATATGGAGGGGCTATCACTACAGTTATTCCAGGTGGATTTTTGGATGCTTCTTTGATCCGTGAAGTTCCAGATACACAAGAAGTGTTTGTTAATAGCAGGAAAGAAGATGAAAAGACTATTTTTAATGATGGATTAGGCTATAATGAAAGTGCAATTGTGGACCTGTTGCAAATAGTTGATGATGTTCCAACAGACAAGGATGCATTGAATGTACACATCAAGGAAATTGCCTCCTTGAATCAATCTGATGAATTACATATTGCCAAATATGAAACGCTATCGGAGACAATCCAAAGCTGCATATGTGTCGAGGATGCCTATAAATGGGGGAAGCGTTCTGAGAAGGAGACTGTCGCTGTCTGTACTGCATTGATCAGATTGAAGGATGTAGAAACAGATGTCGTGTTGACCATCAACGTTCCAGTAACGTCGGAACAACCGGAAGAACTGGCTGTCTTGGAGAAAGGTGAGTTGCCAGAAAGGGTGCTGGCTGCATATAAGCTAGTGAAGACAATGGCTACAGAATTCAAAATTATTGATAAATCACTTTTCGTTTAAAATCGACAGCGTTCCAAACCTCACAGGCTTCTCAGAGCATAACTAAAAGCATGTAACGAACAATAAATAGATGGATAATGTATATCAATGTAATAAACGTTTATATTTGAGTATTTACATCTGCAAATCACTATAAGTTTGGTATTATCGATGCTATTTTTGGCTCGATGAGGTTACCCTCACAGTGCATTTTTTGAAAAATTTCCTGCGACGCTTCCCGCACCAGGAAGGAACCATGAAACAACGTAACGATTAATGAATGACAATAGGAAGAATAGGTATAAGACATACCGGTCTGAAAGTAGCCACTCTTTTTGTATTGGTATATATAACAGCTGCTTAGAGTGAGATTACTTGGGTTTATCTACAGAGACTTTGCACGGAGTAAAAACTTGATCTTTGGCAGTATGGCGAAATCAAGAAGTTTTTGGAAAGTTAAGAAATTGGTTTGGTTCATTGTACCAACGATCGTTTTGGTTCTGTTAGGTATACGATTCATTAATAATTCCAAATCGACGGATTTGCAAACGATTTTACAAAATTTGCCTACAGAAATCTCTCAGAGCATTAACAATGCTAATAATAAACAACAAAAGGATGCAGATATCATTGCAAGATTTGAAGAATTAACAACATTACTATTGGCAAAACAGGAAGAACAAAGTAAAGAATTTGAAAGAGAAAGAAAGGTACTTGAAAAGAAAATTAATGATTTGAAACCTGTTCCTGAAGATTTGACATTACGTGAGAAACTTTCGTATAATTTCCCATATGATCCAAGAGCTAAATTCCCTGCGTTTATTTGGCAAATGTGGAATGGTAAAAGAGATGACATTGAAGTACTGATAAATAAACAACAATGGGGTGATAAAAACCCAGGTTTTGTTCATGAAATTCTAAATGACGAGATTGTAGATGCAATTGTACGTCATTATTATAACAGAATCCCCGAGATTATGGAAGCATATGCGTCGTTACCAACTCGTATCCTTAAGATTGATTTCTCCAAATACCTGATCTTGTTAGCAAGAGGTGGTGTCTATGTGGATATGGACACAGTGCCGATCCAACCGATTCCAAACTGGATCCCCGAGGCATTAGAACCAAATGAAATTGGTATGATAGTTGGTATCGAACATGATGCTGCACCAAATAGTAACTGGAGAAAAAATTTTGTTAGAAGGTTACAATTTGGTAACTGGGCCATTCAGACTAAACCTGGACATCCGATCTTACGTGAAATTGTTGCCCAAATCACCGAGTTAACTTTACATCGTAAGGAAGAAAATTCATTGACGTTGAATTTCCGTAATGATTTAACGATTATGGGATGGACTGGTTCTGGTGTTTGGACGGATGTCATCTTTACATATTTCAACGATTACATTAAGAGCGGTGTTCGATCCAAGACTACATGGAGAGATTTCCATGATATTAGAAGACCGAAATTATTAAGTGATATTCTTGTATTACCACAGTTTTCATTTGATTCTCCACAGACTATTGAGAATGATGATCCAAGAAAGAACTATTATTTTGTTGTTCATTCTGGTAGTAGATTCTGGAAAGGAGCTCCGAAAGTTGAACAATGAATAAGATCAATAAAGAAATACATTCTGGGGATAGTATATACTGATTAATCTTGTGTAATATTATTTGGAATATATATTAATATTTATAAGGAAAAAGCTATATATTGATACTATATTATCTAGTGACCACCACCACCGATTTCAATAGTTGGACCACAACCTAGGGATTTCTTTAAAGTACCGTAGATACCGAATTGCAATGAGGTTAAAGTACCGACCATGACTAAACGTGTTGGTAAACCTGCAAATGAACCGACAAAACCTAATTGTTTAGCTAGTTGAGCTAATAGACCGACGGTAGATTGGCCTGGCGCCTTCTTTACCTTGTTAACCTTGGATAGTAAAGTATCAGCTGGTTGGGAAACAATGGCAGCAGCTAAACCTGCAGTTAAACCAGATAATAAAGTGATACCGGTGTTGACACTGGAAGATAGAGTCTCCTTGGCACCTGCAATACTGTAGTATAATTCTGAAGCACGTTCGAAAACTAAGAACTTAGCGATATTATAAGGAATTTGTTTGAATAAGATAGGAGTGAAACCGTTGTAGAAGGAACCCATACCTTCTTCCTTCAAAATTCTGGAGAAACCACCGATTAAACCGTTGGCAAAAGTTGGTTGAGAGACCAATCTAATTCTTGTAGCTTCTAAAGGACATAGTGCGATATCTGCGATGAATTCAGCGATGGCGGCAGAACCCATGTAGACGGAGTTTTTATAATTACAAGCGGTATCGTAACCTAGAAGATCAATGAATTGTTTCTTGAATACTTCGTAACCACCGAATTTGAATGCACCTTGAATAGAGTAACCTAGTAAAGTTGGACCAAAACCGGTCAATAATGCTCCGGCACCTTCTTCACCGATAATCTTCTTGAAGGAGGCGACCATACCTTTGTTGTAAACGGTAGGTTCCAGTTGGATTCTAGTCTTGACGACATCGATTGGGACCAAAGAACTATGGGTGGAACCACAACCGATGGCACCGGCTAAAGCGAACTTGAAGTAATCAGAAGCAGCGTAATCAGGAATTTTGTCAGACATTTTGGGATGTAGTATGAATATATATATATATATAGCTAGGTATATGTGTGAATATCTGTGGTTTCTTCGAAGTATCGAAGTTGTTGCAAGTTGCAGTTACAGTAGCCCACGTTGCCTCGACCTTTATATACAACGCGACTGCGCTGTGAAATTTTTGTGATGAGGCCATCGCGCAATGCTCAGATATGATTGGCCAGCGCAGCGATGAGCATCGAATGAACTCGTTTGTTGGTTGTAAAATAGATGAAAGTTGGATGGGTTATTTATATTATTACTATTATTATTATTGTTATTAGATTATATATATCGAAGTTATATACTGCACGACAGTGAAGTGTGCCTAGATGAATGTATGTTCGTTGAAAGGAGGGAGTCCGTCGAGAGACTCGCTAGTAGTTGAATAAGAACTTGAAAGCAACTTGTCTTGGGAGACTGGAAGAAAGAATACAGGTTTCACAGAGGTGAGACTTATAATAGTAGAGCAACGGCACCTAAGACAGCGGCAGATAGACCGGCTACCTTCTTGGCGGCACCGTTTTGGGTTTGGACGTGAACACTTTGAGCAGAAGAAGCACCGGAGATGGTAGCGATTTGAGTGACAGTAGTCTTACCTTCAGCAGCAGCAGCGGCAGTAGTGTGAGCTTGGGCAACAGTGGTGGCGGCGTTGTTGTTGTTACCTTTACCGGCAGCAGCTTGAGAAGCAGCAGCAGACTTGGAAGAGTGGCATACTTCGTCACAGTGAGTAGAAGTGACAGTGGTCAAGGAAGAGATGGTGGTAGTAGCACCAGACTTGGCAGCGTGACAAGCTTCATCACATTCGGTGACGGTAGTAGTAGTGTTGTGGAAAGCGGAGGCAGCGACAGAAGAAGAGGTGACTTCACAGTTTTCGATACAGATGGTACTGGTGTGCATTCTGGTAGAAGTGGCAGTGACAGTAGCGTTACCAGCTGGGGCTGCAGTGCTGATGGCAGAAGAAGTACCGTTGTTAGATGTAGCAGAGGAGACTAAGGCTTCAGATTCAGCAACTGGCTTTTCAGCAGCAGAAGAGACGGCAACAGAAGAAGCAGCAGAAGCAGCAGAAGAAACTGGAGCAGAAGAGACAGCAGCAGATGAAACAACTGGAGTAGAGGCAGCTGGGGTAGAGGCAGCAGCATCAGAGGAGGCAGCAGTAGAGGTTTCTTCAGCAGCTGGAGAAGAAGTCTTGGCAGAAGTTTCAGCGGCAGCGGTGGAAGAAGTGGTGTGAGTGATGGTGTATAGAGCAGCATCGATTTCAGAGGATAATCTGGAAGAGTACCATGGTAGAGCTGGTAACCAGGTTTCAACGGCAGCCATGTCGACAGAGTTGTATAGAGCGGAGGTTTCTTTACCTTCAGCGATGGCCATACCTAAGTTTAGAACACCTGCTGGTAGGTCTGATAAAGAGATTTGACCAGAGGTAGCTAGACCCATGTAGTCAGACAAATGGTTTTGAACATCGGATAGGATGGCGTTCAATTCAGCAGTTTGAGCAGCAGATAGAGCGTTGGCCATAGAGGCAGCAGCTAATAAAGCGATGGCGGCTTGGTATTGCATAGCGAGTGGATATATATGTGTGTATTGGGGTATTATGAATGGTAAAAACTTACTTGATTGACGAGATATAAATATATAAATATGTGTATAATTAGAAGGGAGGAAGAAAACGGAAGTTCACAAACGTCAGGATATGGTCTATTTATATATCCATATTTTCCTTCTTTTTTTTTACTTCTTGGGTTTGCTCAGGTGTCATGCTACTAATAGAAACCAAGACATGTGTGTCTATTTTACCAAACGAGGACGTTGAGAAAACTTTTCAGTTCTTCTCGATTTGTTCTTTTGTTTTCCTCCATGCAATATAATTACCCGATCGGGTCAGCAAGAGCATCATGCTATAAATACCAGAGTTGCCTGCCTGTGTATCAGTTGGCAGGCAAAAAAGGACGACTTGGAACAACTGCAAAGAAACAACCTAGCATGCACCGACTCTGAGAGAACGAACCTGGGCACCTATACATTCAATACTCTTGCCTCTTCTTCTGTGTGTTTTCCTTTTTCCATTTTTGAGATCTCGCTGGATCTGAGATCTGGGAAATGCTCCGTTCCCTTCCGGCACAGACACGGCCGCAGCAGCAAGAGCAACTCAAGATCTTGGTTCCTAAACGAGGTGTATGTGTCCCAAAACGGTAAATGGGAAACAAAGTGTTGCATTCCGTTTGCGAGTGTGGGCAGATGGAAGCCTTGGAACGAACGAGAGGAAGTTAGCTCTTGTCGCAGGAAGTGGGTGGACTGTCCCCACCAGTTTCAAGTTGTTTCAGCACACAGGAATGTGCCGTTCAAGAGGGCCAGTGGCAACGTGCAAGCGACGGTGCAGAGCATGTATACATAGAGACCTCTATTGTCGACTGCACCACCCGGTCCAAACTCCAGTTTCCATCCCACCCACAAAAGTGGGAAACTCCCACCTTGGCTTTGGCACACAACCTCAACTTCTTATGACGTATACCACCGTGAGATATGCCACCACCACAACCACGACTTGTCTTCATGGTCACAGTCACTGTCACTCTGCCAGTGGCAGCAGATGAACTTTCAGTTTGCGTTGCGGCCACCGCGAGAACAAAAAATTTCACCGCAAAATGGAAAATTTTTCATATTTGAACTCGATGAGCTGCTGTTCACCACTGACAACTGCAACTGGAACTGGAACAACCAGAGCATATATATTTACCTGCGATACGTCACGATGGTCACCTTTAACTGCGAGGTCTGCAACGCTACTGTTCCAAAGAAGAACACCGAAAAGCACTACTACAGGTGTCCCAACGCTTACTACACCTGCATCGATTGCTCCAAGACCTTCGAGGACGGTGTCAGTTACAAGCAACATACATCCTGCATCTCCGAGGATGAGAAGTACCAAAAGGCCCTGTACAAGGGCTCGAACGGCAAGGCCAAGAACAAGCAGGCTGGCAAGGTAGAGAAGCCTGCTCCAAAGAAGACCGAGCCAAAGAAGACCGAGCCAAAGAAGACCGAGCCAAAGAAGGATCAAATTAAATTGAATAAAGGTGACACATTGTACTCCATCCTCAAGACCTTGAAGGACAAGGACGCAAAGAAAAAGTTCCTGAAATCATTGGTTGTCGACGACGAAGGCCGTTTATCCAGAAAATAGATCCTCGGACCTCATCTCTCTCTGTATACTATATAGCATTACATAAATCTAAAGTTTCAAACTCCTGGTATTTTATTATTCTTTTTTATTTATTTATTCTATTTGGTCTTCTTATTTAGACATTTGGCGACTTTGTTATAGAACTGGTTCAACGATTTCAACGGGAAACTTAACGTATCAAAAAGGTATGCAGGTAATTGTTGTTGTAAGATTGCCAGTTCCTCCGAGGACCGTTGCTTTAACAACGGCACATACACTACTTCAGTCTCCTGGGCCTCTCCCTTCACAAATCCCAATTTGTAATCCATTATCCCACTACGTGCCCCCTGTGAGCAATCAAACCACAGACCTGTATCGTCCTCGTAAGATTTATGAACTCGTACTCCACATAGATGCTCAAAGAGATCCCTTAACACCTCGACCTCATCCTGATGAGAATCCAGATCCTTCTGTAGTGCAGTCCGTGTCTCCTTCAGCTTATCGAGTTCCTCTTGCGCAAGTTCCAACTGCTGTGTCTTCCCTTCCAGCTGTTGCGTCAACACAGCATTCTCATGGACCAGTTTCGCTACCAACAATTCATTGGTATCCAGCTGCTTCTGTACAGACTCCTTGTATGCAGTCAACGGATCACTCATCGCAGTACAATTCATATATACTCACTTGCCAACTCTGTTTCCACTTGCGGTTTCCACATTGCAAGATCATGTCTCTTCATATACTGAGAGCCACACTGAAACTTTTTTCCATTTTCTGTGCCGATGCAAATTGTTTGGGCTCATCTCCTTCTACTTTTAAAGGGGGACCATAACTGCAACCTACCAACAACTGTCCAAAGAGAAAGACCCCCCCTCCCACTGGTATTGACCATTGCAATAGATGAGTAACACTGTCCAGAACAAGAAGATCGAGGATTTGCTAGAGGCGATAAGGGTGGAATTTGCCCAAGTGTCCCAGGACGCAGCTACACATCGACTACAACATCAAAAGGACTATGACTACAAGATTAACCAGCAGCAGACAGAGTTACAACAGATCAGAGCCACCGTGTACAATCTAGAGACCGCTCATCGGAAGCTTAAGGACCACTATGAGGAAGAACTAGAGCAATTGAAAGTCGCTGCCGAGCAAAAAGATCTGATCATTCACGATTTGACAATACAATTGCGAACCCAAACAGAAAAACAACAACATCAGACATTGCTGGTACCGCCAGTGATCCCAACGGAACAGAATCAGGTCTCTGAGCAACCGGCTGTCGTTCAAGCGCCTGTCATTGCAGTTGCCTCAAACGCAGAATCGGCAATCACGAACGGTTCCTTGCCACAACCTACCACCGAAACGAATCGTATGCAGTTGTCAGATGGTAGAGCAAGCAATTCAAAGCCAATCCCGCCATTTCTAACTAATTTGGACCCATTTAAATGTTCACCAGATTATAAAAAGACTGAAACCGACTACTACGTATTGTATAACAACACACTACCGAAAACAATCGATGTCGAATTGCATAAATCCCTGGACCATTCCTCAGTGGTATGTTGTGTTCAATTCAGTAACGATGGGAAATACTTGGCTACTGGCTGCAACAAGACCACCCAAGTCTTTGACGTTGCCACGGGAGCTCTCGTAGCGAGACTCGCTGACGATTCTTCAAAAGCTGGTAAATCAGCTAATGATTCCAATTCAACCGATCTTTACATCCGATCTGTATGTTTCTCCCCAGATGGGAAGTTTCTGGCAACCGGTGCAGAGGACAGATTGATTAGAATCTGGGACATTCAACGTAAGGAAGTGGTGACGGTATTGGAAGGTCATGAACAAGATATTTACTCGTTGGCGTACTTCCCCCGTGGTGACAAGATAGTGTCTGGCTCAGGAGATCGTACCGTCAGAGTATGGGACCTAAGTACAGGGAAATGTTCATTGACTCTGACTCTTGAAGACGGCGTCACAACTGTGGCTGTATCTCCGGTAGATGGTAAATATATTGCGGCAGGGTCCCTAGATCATTCGGTTAGAGTATGGGATTCTCAGACTGGGTTCCTAATCGAAAGACTAGACTCCGAGAATGAACATGGCAATGGTCATAGAGATTCAGTATATAGTGTTGCATTTACAAGAGACGGTAAGGGAATCGTTTCGGGGTCTCTGGACAAAACTGTGAAACTTTGGGATTTGCAGATCGCTAATAAATCTGTTGGTGACAAGAAAAATGGAACTTGTTTAGCTACTTACATTGGCCACAAGGATTTCGTCTTATCTGTAACTACAACAACAAATGACAAGTACATTTTATCCAGTTCAAAAGACCGTGGTGTAATAATCTGGGATAATGAAACTGCAGATCCTTTATTAATGTTGCAAGGTCACAGTAATTCCGTCATATCTGTATCGGTTGCAACACATTCTGTCCTTGGTGACGATACACTTGTATTTGCAACAGGCTCAGGTGATTGTAAAGCTAGAATATGGAAGCTCATAAGACAGAAACCCAGGATTGGAAACATTGTAGATAAATAGAGCACTGTTAAACACGTATAAAACCCCTTTTACATAGCTTATTTAAAAAATAGTTAAACGAATATAGACAAAATCAAAGATGATTGCATAGCTCACTGCGATTCCTTGATTCCATTCTCCAGGGCACCAGGGTTAGCACCGACAACCTTGGAGGTGATTCTACCATCTTTGACTAACATGAATGTTGGCATGGCACTGATATCACAACTTCTTGCCAGATCCATCGCTTGATCAACGTCAACTTTGTAAAAATCGACAGCTGGGTATTCTTGCATCAACTTGGAGATATGAGGAATCATTGCTTTGCATGGACCACACCAAGTTGCATAGAAATCAATGACTTTAACACCTTTCTTAGAATCCAGGATTTGTTCTTGAAATTCTTGCATGCTGCTCAATTTAGGGATCTGGGAATAACTTGAGCCAAATCTGCGACCGGCAATAAGTGACAATTTATAAGTAGCAGTTCTAGTTCTAGCAAACATTGTAATACGATAATAGTTCTGACTTGGTATATATTCTTCTTTGTTTACAACCTACACTGGACCCAAAGTTGTATTACTGATTAAGGACTAGTTCACCGGTTTCTTGCACTGAAAAAATGTTGATTTATAAGGCCATACTTTGAATGGCGAATTGTACCAGATGTTACAAACGGGAATATATGATATATAATGGATCTATAAAGGGTTATTTATTAACAACTGTGATTAGTCCAGCATGCCATCATGGTAAGATTTCAACAACTCTTCATGTTCTGCTACGTATGCTGCTAGATCCACTCCGTATTTGGACCAATCGATTTCCAGTTGATCAGTCTCTACTGGGTGTCTCTTTGCTTGCCCTTCTTTGGTAAATATTTGTTCCAGCAACTCTCGACAGTTAGCTAGTCCATCTACGAGTTCCTGATAGTTCTTGGTGCTGTCTATCTGATCGTAGAGTTGTTGTAAATGTGCTTCGAATTCCTGTTTCTCTGTCAGTTTCCTCTCCAGGTACTTCTTCTGCTGTGTTAACAACCTGACATCTTCATTCTCATTCAATTCATTCTCTTGGAACTCTTTCACGAACTTCTGTTTCTCACTCATCATGTGGTGTTGTACTCCTTACGCATTCGTATGTGCAGTAGTTGGTACTTTCTTCTGTGGGATTTGATATAGTTCATTTTTAACGCCAAAAAACCGATGTTATGTCGTGGAGAGCAGCCAACTCTACCACAGAGCCCCCAACTTCAGGATGCTCTAAATGGTTGATCTGTCTGATTGGGAATACCGAGAATGGTTTAATAGATGGGGTTGCCTCCTTTGTGCTACTGTCGATATTACAAAGATACTGTGATACTACTTTATTAATAGTGAAAGTTGCTGATGTTCCTACTATTATTATGAAGCATTGAGGTTAGTTTAGATATGTATAGTGGGTATTAATAGTTCTTGCAAGGGGACTGAGATGTTGTTTGGGTGGAAGGGTCGTCAATTTAATAGGACACCTGGCCAAGGTAAGGGTGCAGATGAATTGATGGGTGAGATATTCAAAATAGTGATGAAGAGAACTTGTCGTTGCGTCTGCAAACTGAGTTCTCCTTCTTATTTTAAGCTGTAGAATCAGGACTCTGTGGTTGTCCGTACAAGTACGGTTACTACGTCGATCGAGAGGTTGCAGATGATTCGATGCAGTGCATGATGGATATTCTAGCTATATTGAAACCACAGACAGATAGATGCATAACATGTTACTGAATGGTAATTTTGGAGCAGTACATAATAACTCGACAAGCAAACTTGATAATTATTCCTTCAGAGTAACTCAAATAATAATCCTAAACTTGCTTCTTCTCAGTCATTTCAATTACAATATGTTCTGTAATAATCTTAGATCAAACCAATGCTTGATACGGTCCGTATGTGTGCTTATGTACATTCCCATTAAAGAATGACGAAATTGTAAGAAATATCAGTAAAATTACCAAGAATAACTCTGTAGTAAATTTGGACTGCAATAAACACAGACATGATATACAACAAATCGTGATTCTGATACGGATGGTAAGGTATTATGTATTGGTAGCAATAAATATCATTAATAAGACAAAAATTAAAGTTTGTCTACTCAATTACATTTGAGATGAGATATATGGGTAACTGACAAATAATAAACCAATTAAAACGTCATTTCGTGTTGGAACATATATTCAATCGGCTTTAACAGAGATGAGAAAGTAAGATAAACCAGCATAAGCTGACAGAACAGGGCATGATATGAGGTTAACCAAGAATTACTTAAAGAATATAATTGAAAGATTGATATAATATCGTAGGATTATATTAGTTACATATTAATACCAATGATCCAAGTCGCCACTGGGGAGACATATTAATATCAATGAGCCACGAGCTCAAGTCTTCGACAATGTAAGAGAGAACAAGGGGTGTGAAGTTCTACTATACAGACAACACGAAGTAAGTCTCCCAGCGAATACTTACATCCTGCATATGAATATAAAAAGGGAGCATGCTGTTATCGATATAAGAATATATATATATATATATATATATATAGAACAAGAGGAAGACAGAACATATATATACCAATATATATAATACTACATAGTTCAATACCACACTGAAAACCACTAAAGATGTCTAGTTCTAATAACGACAATTCCGCTAACAATGCTATCGCTCAAGGTCTAGAGGCTGAGACCCGTGAAAATACTTCAACAGGAATCCCAACTCAACACATAAGTATATACTAAGTTTATTTGATTGTGATGGACAATTATCGTTTGAGGCACTCTGCAGTCATTAGAATATTAATAAATATTTGGTCACGTAGTGCAGCCAATTAGAGTATTTTGTTCAACTATTTTCCCTTTCACTACTTATTATTTTTAAATCGCAATGCCCTTCACAATCTATATGATCCCGTGTATAATAAGGAGGAAGGTATTGGTGTCTAATATTACAATCATAGCGGTGGAATAGGAACTCCATTTGATCCCAGGAGGTGGGACGCCACAATCCGTCTGGTGGTATGACAGCCGTATTAGAACGACATTTACAATCTGATACCATATACCTCGATTGGTAGTCTAGCCATTCCGTTCTACGTATTACAAACTCTTCGTTGGTCACATCTAGCCCTTGCAGACGTTGTCTATATTCAATACAATTCTCAGAAATATTGAATATGATTGGTCTGAAAATGGCACTTGTAAAGAAATAAGGGCAGTAGCAGAGTGGCTTATTTCTGGATATCATAAGAGCGGTAATGTTGTCATACATACACCTGATATTGTCCATTGAACAATTGACAAAGAGCATCGGGAAGTACTCCAATGGTTTTGGTACCACGTATAGCTGGACTGCGTCACGTTCACGTAAGTGAACAGTCTTATGCCAATTTTTTTCTAATTTCGTAGTAGTACAGTTGTAGGTCAGAGGAACAAACTCTGTTTCACATTCAATAACTTCCAACATATGCTCATAATTTTCAGTCTTCTTTGACCGTTTGGAGTACCCAAAGAACTTTCTCACATTACGGTCTACCGGAGAGGTAAGGATAAGTGTATCAGTTTGGTCGCTACCCACCACTAACAGCGTGGAATAATAAAAAGGTAAAAAGTAAAGTTGTAATGGAATAGGCACTGATCTAGAGTTGGTAGTGTTGAATGCTTCCCAAAAGATTTTCTCTTTTCCTTTTATCGGATTACCAGTCAATATGGTATTACCATATCGGATCATCAAATCTTCTACCAAGTCATCAAACATTGGATATTGAAATGACGCAAAGATGGGTTTCGATTTGAAACTAGTTCCTTTGAGAATTATGTAATCATTATTTTGAATTGTATCCATCTTGAAGTAGTGAAGTTGTGTCTGTTGCTTATCATTCGGAGCGAGTCATTGTATATTGAAAAATAGGGTGTCCCTTTATATATTGTGTTCGATGAGATGGGTAAAGACAAAAAGATGCAACTTATCCATCCGATCATTGTAATTTTTCTTTACTGACTCGTTCTTCCCCCTTTCTGCCTGGAAACTGTACCTTTCCTGTCATGTGTCAACTTGCAATATGATGTAAAATTTTACATATTTTAATTTTTCAGACGGATCGCAAAAAAAGTTTTTTCCGATGACGTCATTTTCTTAGGGGTGGGACGGCTGATCAACTGCGGGCGCAGAGATCTCACGGACGATTGCTTATGGAAACAAAGCTGTCAAAGGCAAGTGAGTAAGTATAAGGAAACTGCGGTGTATCTGTCACCTTATATTACTATGAATGTAGCAATAGTTGGAACGTTCCGTGGCCATGGATTGGATGCATGGTATCCTGCCATTTGATTATATAGAACGATTGGATTAAAAAGTAATCAGAAAGGCTCTGAGAACGGTTTGTACTGGTGTTATACTGACAAAACAAATTGTTTTTCTTAAAATTTTTGTCATAATTTTGACAAAGGACTTCGTTTAAAATGGTCAAGATTTGTATGTAAAATAAAGTTATGAAGAATTTACTGTATATTAATCTGTATAATAAAAATGAATCAAAATAACGTAACTAATATTGCATAAAAAGACAGAAACGAAAAGTTCTATCTTTTCTTTTAAACCAAGCTGATTGTTAGAGTGTTTTTAGAACAAGTTATAAATCAATAAGGTCAGGTGATAAGAGTCACTGAGTCAATTCTGAACCTTAAGAGAGTAGTTGATGAGGTTACCGGAAATAGTCTGGCCTGCTATTATCGATTGTAACAGGCCAGTTCACTCACGCAAGTAAGATTTTACAATAACAAGCCTCACGAATATCCTGAAGAGGATACCTATCCTAGGCGTTCTAAGAAGATAATAGCATATACAAACCATCCAACGAGGTGGTCCCTCACCTAGGATTCTTTCCGAGCGATCATCGATGGGATGGTATGAGATTTATAAAAGAATAATAAAATAGAAGAAACTATAGAGAGAGTCTCAAGCAAGAGCGTAACTAAAGATCCAATTTATAAATAATAAATGACTACTAATCAAACAAGGAATAAAAATAGTATCACCTACTCTATATAGCTACTATGAAATATTACAAATATTCACTTTAACATGAACGGCCCTAAGAGTAATTGGTAAGAGAAACCGATAAGAGAAACAATAAAATAATTATCAATGTTTTTGGAACTATAGATGATATAGGTATATAATCACAACAGTGTCACCCAACAGTAATACCTATACAGAGGAATTATTTTATTACTGAACTAATTAATATATACTAGTTTGCATCATATGGGTTAATTTGTATGGAAGAAAAGGCAAATCCGAATTTACAGTCATAAAACCTATCTGATAGTTTGCCAAGATTTCAATATGTGTAATTTTCTAAATTATGAACAACAACAACCATAAAAAATATCAATAGTATCCATCCTCATCAGTATTGAAATATTCATAGATATGTGGTTTTTTCAGATAAGGGATTTTGTTCAAGCGGTGTATTATCACTCGAATTTATCGGATCAGATAAATTACCACAGGAAACATGCACCGGATCGATCGTCAACTCGTTCTTGCATTTATTACCAATAATTTTACGTCTTGGCATTAATGTTAATTCTTTCCTTGTATTCTTTGAGCATGCTCCTGAAAATTCTAATAAGTTAAAATCAGGGACACAATTACCCTCCGCATTTTTGGTGAATTCAAATGAACACTCATAATCCATATCTGTACATTCTGTGCAAATTTCTTCTTTCAGTTCAAGATCAGTGAGAGGCTCTTTTACCAAACACTGGGCATCTAACTTTCTTCTTCTGTAGCTATATTTAGCACCATTGATACAGTTACCATCATTTAAGTAGAATGTTTCAAAATCATCTTTACCACATTTTTTACCACCGAACGCTTTTGAAAAATCGATAGAATAAAAGTAATCATCATCATCATCATCATCATCGGATTTGCCATCTTCGGGGGTCGCCTGTAAAATGAAATGTGCACCAGAACCGTCTCGTGTAGTAGTTATTAAGTGTGGATAGGAGAATATCTCTTTAAATTGGTATGTATTCCATGTTTCGCCTTGATCTAAAGAGTAGTAAATTTTTGATTGTTCCTTCCCATGCATTCTAATTGCAACAATAATGTTACCATTATCCCCAACCACGGCTTCAGTTGGAAAATCTAATACAATTTTCCAAGATTTGCCACCATCTCTGGAAACAAAAGTTTTCCCATTATCATCGTGATCAATATCCCCATTGCTCATAATACCAGATAGTACGAGTATTCCGGCAGAAGGAATATCGTAACTGTTATATGGGTTTAATGATATGATTGAACAATTTTCTGGATCATCAATATTACAGTTGTATTTATCTCTATTTTCTGGGTCTATGATCTTCAAATAGTCCCATGTGTTACCATTATCAAAAGAAATCTTAGCAGAATCTAATAAGGATTTCTCTTCTTTGTCGTTATCTCTAACGTCTATATATCTGTAACTTTTCTGAAGGTCCTTAATAATTGTCCCTTTCAAATATTTAATTGGTTCTACTGTATTTTCGTAACTTCTAAATCTATCATTCTGATCATAATCCAAGAATTTTAACCCTGTGTAATCAGATACTAATACATCATTATATTCTAAATTGCGATTTACTGATTCGTATTTCTTCCCCTTATATATTTCTTCTCCAATTTTGAAAGTTAATTTAGAGATTGGCATAATAATTCTACCTAATGAATCCTCGAAGAATTTGTTTTTCCGAGTAAATGTCAAATCTGTTGGGATATAGGATTGTTTAAAAGTTTGAATATCCTTTGAAATCCAGATTTTTTCATTAGACCACGAATTAAATCTATCTTCCTTGGTACTGACAATTAAGAGGGATTTTACAACATCAAAAGATCCAACTGCCATATCCTTAAAAAAATCTACTGCTTGAGATTTACCGTCTTTGATGGTGTATAATTGAACATCTCGTCTGCTGTGGCCTATAGAGCGCGTACATAATTGGTATGTTTGATACATACAGACTAAGGTAGTTTCCTCAACATCAACAGTTGATTCGTTATTAATCCTTGCATATTCGCATTCCGAACCTAGTTTAGAAGTAATGATTTTCTCGTCATCCCTGACCTTATATGGGGGTGCTGCATATAGAAAATGTTCCCCTCCATCTGAAGAGGTTAAAATAACTGTTTCACACGACTTCTTCGGGTTAAACATCGAACTAAAAAAAGGACCTGTTTCTTCTTGCAAAGGATCGTCATCTTCAGTTTTTCTATTTTCTTCATAATTTTTTCTATCCTTTTCAATTTCTTCATCTGTTGATCTCCAGCGTACTTGACATTCTAGAAACATGTCCTTTGGATTTGTAGCATGAGTAGAAACAGTACATAATGGTTCATCGGATGTATTATGTAACTCTTTTGGAATCGTATACTTATGTTTAGTCCAGGTTTTACCTAAATCTACAGTCATGTAAAAATAACTCTTATCTAGAACATAAGCAAATGCTCTATACTTCGAGAAATTTGGATCAATTTTAAATTCAAAAATTTCATCTGGAATACCTTTTACATTTGACCATTTTTTACCATTATTATTAGAGATTTGAACTTACAATCAATTGTTGTCCTTAATAAAGTGGTTGAGTTATCAAACATTTCAAAGTTCTCCAATGGGTAATTTTTACTCTTTATGACTTTCGGTTTAAAATGGTTGCCTTTCGAACAGACCAAATCTGGATACGATATGGATAATAAGAACACCAGTAGGATGTTATAAATCCTCATTTCTAATTAAAAGGAAATAAACGCGTGAGTTTGACTAGTTTAGTTTTGTATAAATAGTAATATTAACTAATTTGATATGTTGCATATAGTACCGTCCAGAAACTAGTAATGACACAACCAATTGTTTAGTGGTTGTGAGTCTGGAACATCAATATAAGGTTGTGGTAACTAAGTATTCTTTTGTCGAGACACCAAAATTTGATGGACATCGAATGGTAATGGTAGGTTTAATGTTGATGCGCTCCAGCGTAGTTTCTGTTGAGACAGATAAAAAGGCCGTTATAAATACGGGAATGGATGAGTTCGTCTGTGATGATAAAAGTACTACAGAATACTAGACTACTAGTAAAGAAGATGAAACACAAGGGGTTAAGATAACTAAACGGACTGAAAACATATATTACAATGAAACTACCACAGAAGATATGAAATGATAATACGTGACACACTCTCAATAACCAGTACAGAATATAATAACACAACATTGAAAGATGAATAAATACTGATAACATAGAAACAACCGTGAGGCATTAATGAATACATATCAGGAGATGAGTGGGATACCCGGAATGAACTGATTAAACTGATTAGAAATAAACACTATTGTTTGGTTTTGGGAGAAACCAAAACGTATATAAGCAGAGCATATTCCAATGGAATTATAATTCTGAAAGATTGTCTTTCTTATATTATAATATGTTTTAATATGTTTTATTAGATAAGAAGACTAAGTAGATTTTACTATATAAATATATAACATAGAAATACAAGATTGAAAACTAATACCAATGTCCTCCAACAATACTAATAATACTCTTTAAGAAACTGTAGTTGATGGCGCTTCTTCGGCCTCACAAAATTTATCTCGAAAGAATATTTTTGAGATAAACTCAAAGCGTCCGTAGAAGCGTCTTCAACACCGGTTTCCTGAAGATTGGGGTTAGTATTATTAACGGACATTCGTTAAGCTTTTGAAGTTGTTGTTTAAATTATATATAAATCTATATATCTTTTCTGTGTCTTTCTATATAAAAATTATACATCCAATATTATTATAAGAAGAAAGGAATTCAAAGTTGTATTTCTATGGGATTTTTGTTCTTCTTATATACTGCTATTCTCCACATTAATTGGAGTTCAATAATTATTCTTTGTCTCTGAGTTTTGCTTCCGTCATTTGTACAGCAGCTTCTTGTCTGACTTTATTATAAATCTTATTTCCGATAATTACCCCAAGTTCTGTTTCATCTTATTGTCCTAATATTTGTACTATTTTTATACTGGGGGATATTAGTGGAAGTAGTTTCGCTAATAACTGATATAAATAAGTTAGGGTAATACAGATATTGGTTGTAATCAATATCGGTTTACTAATGTGTAGTTTAAAGTAGTTAATAAATTGTCTCTAATTGGTACAATTTATTCTAGTATTTTATTATATTATATTATAGCACTATATTAAATCGGTTAGTATTTAATTTAGTAACTAAGTTCTTGTAGTATATATTTCTTAATATATTTTTATCGATAGTCAGTTATATAAGATGGATGAACCTATTACTAGGTTCTAGTATGCATTCTATATAGGTTTATATTACATATGACAAAGTGGACAACTGTTAGGATGATACTTTGTCAATTACATATTTTACAATAAGTTTGAGAGAGAAAATTCTTCTCGTCAAGCTTTTGCCACCGCGCTATTTTTACAATAGTGCGTCAACTATAGTTTTATCATCATAGACGAACTCTTCCATTTTCCGTATTTGATAACGGCCGTTTTCTATGTCTCAACAGGAACAAATATTCACCCGACATTGACGGAGATGAGACATAAGATAAAACCAGCGTAAGCTGAGAGAGCAGGACATGATATGAGGCAAACAATACAGTTGCTAATAGAATATAGTTGGGAGACTACCATAATATCGTAGGATTATGATAGTTATATATTAGTTCCGACGATCCAGCCAGCTACTGGGGAGATAGACTAATATTATATTAGAGCGTACAGCTCATGGCCTTCGACAATGTAAGAGAGAGAACAAGGGGTGCGAGGGTATAATGATAAACATTATACGAAGCAAGACTTCCGGCTTTATAACATACAACCTGCATATGGATATATATATAAAAGGGAGAATAATATTATGAAGGGCAACAAGAAGAACATATATATCGATATATACTATATACTCTACATAATACAATCAATACTGAAAAACTACTTAAACATGTCTAGCTCCAACGACAACAATTCCGCTAATAACCAAATCACTCAAGGTTTAGACATTGAGTCCGAAGCCGACGCTTCAATGAATATCCCAACTCAACATTTAGTAACATATTTCAACAGGAACCAGTATTTCAAATAAAAGAGTCGGGTTTATCTCTGGAAATATCAATGGACGGATACGTCAGGAACAACTCTATCTAACTTCCCTTGATAACAATTGTATCCTGGAATAAACATTTTAGAGAAACTGTCAGAGTACTTGTATATTTTGTTTTTTGTTTGGGCAACCATGAAGCATGAAAACTTTTCTGCTCAGCCTCTATATATAGTTAAATAATGTACACATTATCGCGTGCATCCTGACAGTTATGTAATTATGAGTATATATTATGAAACGTAATCATTAAAGAACACATAAATGAGAACTGACTGAAGAACTAGTTTACAATTATGACTATAAGAGTATTCTATATTCATACTGCATTCATACACTATCTTGAAATGTATAATCTATTTTTAACAGAAGTTGAAGGAGCCTCAAGTGTTTTGAGGAATTGAGGAGCTCTGTGAGTCTATAAGACGGGTATATTCATTATCTGCATTTGCATAATTTCTGTTCGCATAATTTCTGTTTGAATTATTTCTGTTTGAATTATTTCTCCTTTCAGTAATTTGTCTTATTTCCTCGTCTGCTCCAGGTGCTTTTAAACCCATTTGAGAAATAACAAATAAAAGGTTTAAAATAGGGTCACAACACATCCTGAAGGGTCAGAATAAAAATTTCAATATTGTCTTTAACGTAATACTTTCGATACAGTTTTTTAATTTGATAATGTAAGAATTAAATATGCACAAATTATCAATAATAAATCCCATAGATATACTGCCTTGCAAATTTATATCTGAGACAACCAATTATAATAATCCTTATATACATATTAGAAAGTTTATGCGAAATAGTTTGTCTTTCATTTTCTATTTGACTCTATATATGTCAGGATGCTGTTGGGAGACATAGAAATCAACTGACCTTAAAATAGGGAAAATGAAAGAGTTCATCTATGATGAGAAATACTATAGTGCAGTTATTACAAGAATGACGAAACAGAAGAAGGGAAAATTCAACCAATCACATAAGTCAAGAATGCAAAGTCACACCATAAAGTGAGGAGACAGAAAAACTAAATGGAGAATGCTAAGTAGATAACATACAAATGAAATGAAGAAGAATGTTGGATAAGAAACTGAAAGTAAGACTATAAAAGGGAATGAAATTTACCAAAGAAAAGACACACAGAAAAATATACAACTATATACATATATATATAAACTAACAACCTACAAAAGCTTAACAAAATGTCTACCCACCTCACCACCATGCGTGGACAATTTGTCCGAATTAGGTTAGAAATAGACACTTTTTCAAGGCTGTTTTTACTAATTTTTTTAATTTTGGGACCATAAAAAAATTAGATAATTTTTTAGCCCATTTTTCTCTAGGTTTAGATTTTGCAAGCAATTCTGAGAAATTAATTATTTTTCGGAATATAAAAAGTTAGAAAATTTCTTATATAGGTCTAACTATTTGTTTCAGTAGGTATATAGAAAAAATATTACTATTAGAATACACAAAGAAATATGTTTTGTTTTCTGACAAATTTATATGGTTTATTGTAAATATTAAACAATTGAAATTAATAATAAATAAAAGATAAAAAGGATGTGAAGCAAGTGTTTATCGAAAGATTCGACCTAGTATAGTTAGCAGCGACATTAAGTGTTTACATGGATATATAGTACACATAATCTAACATAATATTTTAAAGATAAATACTCTTATCGCAAAATCGTTCCTAACAAAAGGATACTATTATCAAGTGTATAAAATGAGACTAAATTTTCGTTTATTTGATTTCTAAACAATCTATCTTTCTTACAGTTGTCGTATTATCGGGTAATATCTATAACTAGACTTCACTCTACTAGAATATTTATTTAAATATTTCTACATTGCACCACAATAGTTTACCATTAAAATGAAGGTATTAAGTATATTCCTGACAATCATTGGGATCTCAATGGCTGTTAATCTTTTCGACAACGGCACTCTCTGTGATGACTACCATTTATGTCTAACGCCTACTGATTATTCCAATATCACAGAAATATGTTCCCCTACTAGCAATTTTCCTTGTAAAAACAAGGATGATCAAATCGTTGACTTAATCTCAAAGAAAAATGTGGCGCTTGCAAAGCGTAATTGGTGGATGCTATTGTGGACACCGATATCTAAGCACCTATAGTGCTTATAAGAATTGGGAAACTTTTCTAACCTACTGTGTTGATTGTCCATCGAATGATCAATACTGCTATGGTGATTGGGCATACGTGGTTTCTGCAATCACTACTGTCACTTCAACTGCGTGGGCGTTTTATCAATGGGCAAGTTTAGCTGCATATGTTCTAAAGAGAGACGGTTTAGAAAATGTTGATATATTTAATTATTCGAATGGGCCTCTATCTCTAGACTTCTCTGATTCAACACAGTTACTGAAAAGAGATGGAACATCTACTTTCTATAATGTTACAGCAATGATTGACGGAACTCCAAAGTATCTTTTGAATATGACCCATTCATATGGTAGAGTAGAAGTTGCTTTGAAACACCACCCAGATGTCTTAAGAAAGGTTGAAGATTTACTGAAACGTGATTATACCGACCAGGGACACCAAATTGCTTTCAATTCTGGTATAAAATATTCGTATTGCGTAATTCACCCTGAACATCACTTAACAACAAGATACGACTGGGACGATATTTGGGCGGCAAATAATGACAATTTAAATAACTACCTTCCATACTTTTATAATGATATCGGTGACGTCGATTTAAATGATATACAACCCGGTTCGTGGAAGACTTTAATGACTACTGGTACATTAGTAATCGAACAATCATCCTCATTCGGGCATGAGTTCGAGAACTGTGATAGGAATGCGTTCGATAGTCTTGCCCGTTAACGTTTATAGTTTATATACTTCAAAATGTGCTATTTGTGTATTGGAAAAATAAATTTGTGTAAATTAACTTCTAATTGAAAATTTCTTATCAAAAATAATATGTTCATTGGGCATTGTCAGAGGTGAGAAAGTAAGATAAAACAGTTGCTTATAGAGTATAGACAAAGGTCCGTATCACTACCAACATTTGAGGCTGATTTATTTGGATTAGTTGAAGCTTACAAAGAGGCATTATGGATGAGGCTATTATTAGAAAACTTTAATATAGACGTAAATTCAATCTTAATCTACGAGGACAACAAAAGTGTTATTTCTACTGCTATAGGTACTGAAGATCATTCAACATCCAAACACATAGGTTTTAGGAAGAATTTTATTCAAGAAATCACTTCTACTGGTTCATGTTTCCCATTCTATATTAAGTCAGAATACAATATTGCTGACATGTTAACCAAACCATTAGCCAGAGTATGCTTCATTAAACTAACAGAGGATATAGTTAAAGATCAAAACTATCGAGAAGAAAGTATTGATCTGGGGGAGTGACGCACTATTGTGAAAATAGCACGGTGGCTAAAGCTTGACGAGAAGAATTTTCTCTCTCAAACTTATTGTAAAATATGTAATCGACAAAGTATCATCCTAACAGTTGTCCACTTTGTCATATGTAATACTAACCGATTTAATATAGTGCTATAATATAATATAATAAATACTAGAATAAAATTGTATCAATTAGGGACAATTTATTAACTACTTTAAACTACTCTCTAGTAAACCGATATTGATTACAACCAATATATGTATTACCCTAACTTATTTATATCAGTTATTAGCGAGCTTACTTCCACTAATATCCCCCAGTATAAAAGGTTATGAGCCCTGGATTAACTTAAATTGATATAATTATAATAAGTTAAATTGAAATATGAGTGTGGAAAATAATACTCTAAACGAAGGAAAAGTTCCACTTAAGTTCGACGGTCTTTTAAATGAACTTCAAAGTGTACTAACTGATGTCTCAATAGAAGATGATGAAAATCTAGATCTGTTATCAGCTAGAAAAGCGGTTTTAGAATTCAAAAGTGCAGACACTATTAAGACTATCCTTACTTTAAAGGCAGATGGTAAAAATTATGAAGAATGGAAAACCAAACTATTAGAAATTATCGAACTTAACGTAGAAATCAAAATGTTGATGCATTTTGAAAAACTTCCATGTGACAAAATCAAAGGAGGAATTAGGATGCTTCTACAAAAGATGATCAACAACGAATTTCGTATTAAGATCACCGATAAGTCCATCCTAGAGACTCTCGATAAACTAATTTTACCTGATCAAATTAAATGGTTGGATGGTAGATACGGTAAATCAGACCTACAAAAGGTTAGAGAGAAGATTACCGAATTTCCATTGGAATCCAACAAATTTAAGGTTGCCAAGGATATGAAAACAACCTTAAAGATCAACCAAGGTTTATTCAACAAACGTGGTGAAAAATACTCTCAAGTTATAATCCCATATGCATTATATAGTGAAATTATTGAACTTGTGAATATCTTTCACCTCTCTTGTTGAACACACCTTGGTTGATCATTAATGTAGTCTTCATATCTTTCGCAATCTTAAACTTGTTGGATTCATTCGAGAATTTAGTGATCTTGTCTCTGGCCTTTTCTGGATTTGATTTACCGTATCTACCGTCCAACCCCTTGATTTGTTCTGGTAAAGTTAATTTGTCCAGAGTTTCTAGGATGGACTTATCGGTGATCTTTAATGCGGAATTCATTATTGATCATCTTTTGTAGAAGCATTCTAATTAGCAACAAATGACATATAATTGCAACAGTAGTATTAACTAGTTGGGGAGGTTGAGTCTAACGTTAGCACTCCGGTAAATATGCCGACTCAGCATAATTCCATGAACATTCCTGTTTTATACTTCCCCAAAAACGTAATCCTCGATCAACGCTACTTCTCTTGTACATAAAGATTCAATTTATACCTATGAGACTACACATGAGAAAAAAGTAGTTTGCCAAATGGCACTATGTTAGGCACCTGTATGCACATAAATTTCAAATCTCACGCTATTTTTTTGTCTTTGAAGGAGGTATTTAAAGTGGCGCCATTTGGCAAACTTCTTTTTCCTGGAGTTAATAATGAGGCTAAACTGTTTGCGGATCATTCTTGTTTGTAGTTAATCATTCAAAGGTATTAACCATTGCTGAAGACAGGCATTATGAAGTCTAAACTACCTGAAAAGTATAGCTGTAGGACGCTGTAAAAATCCCAATTACATTGGTGTATCCCAGTACGACCAGAAGACAGATGTTCTTATTCTCATTTGTAAACTACAACAGCATTTAAGCTAAGTATATAAACATATGCTATATTTTTGCAGTTAGTTATTACAACAAATATTTCATTTCTTTCAACAATAGTTTCTACACGTCAGGGAAATAAGTGACTGATGCTACGAATTCTAATAGAAATACTTGTACGTTTGCTTTACTCTTTTATTTTGCCAATATTGGTATCTGACTATTTTACAGGAAATTATTATGCTCGAAACCATTTTATTCTTTTCCTTATTATTAACTACAGGTTTTTCAACAGTATTGACCAATTCTTCTAGAGAATCCTTAGTTACAGAGCTTCTCAACTATAAAGGTGAGCCTATGGTTTATGGCCATATAGAAATAGACTTGGAACATTTCGAAAATCACAGTATCACCAGAAATATAAATGACTACGATGTTCCTTTTAATGTTTCATTGCTTGATTTGTCTGATGTAATCGTACATGATGCGGGATAGAATTTATCGACAGCATTAGAACATCACTCAGACGAACGTACGTTGCATTTGCACTTCAAGGAGGAAAATGCGTCTATGGATTGCGATATTGCGAATAATGTATAACAGTTAGATCTTGATGTATATGAATCTACTCGTTTTGAAGATTGAAGTGTCCAGATGAGTAGTTTGGGAGGTTTCTATTATAGGTATTATCCTGTTTCAGGTGATTGTAAGAGTACTATAGAACAGAAAACAGTTGCCGGTGCAATTCAATATATTGTCAAACAATTGGAAGGAAACTACCTCTGTAATATTTATTCATGTACAGTAAACCATCATCGGACCTGGTACGGAACAATAATTATAGAACCATCTAATAAAGGATGTTGGGACAAAGGTTGTGCTGAGTTGTAATCACCTTATAGTTGTAACTCTAAACAACACGGTGGCCAATTGAATATTTTGGCACTGTTGCGGCCAAAAAAAAAAAAATTTGCAAAAATTACAAAAATTACAAAAAGACCTGCATATATAAACGTATATATCTACATATTATTCTAATAATAAAAATTGATATATACAAAAATGGCACAGAAATTAATCAGTTTTCGATTTTATTGAGAACTATCTGATAAGCCCTACACAGTATTTTGACATTATTCATGAGCTAACTCAAGCTAAACGAGGAATGGTGAGCCTTGTAATTAATTTCTATTCAAAACAGATATGATTATGGTTTGTTGTGCTTATTATATGACATATTGTCTACATATATGGGTGTATCTGATAATACCAACATACGGACATTGGGTCTTTACATATAGTGTGGGTGTAGAATGATTGCGCTCGTTTTGAACAAATTCAGTGACGGAATGAATGATAATGTCTTAATACGGTCTTGACGTAAGCCTTTCCTCCTAAAATGTGTACAAGTATCAGGATATCGTGAGAGGAGACAGGTAGAACTGTCCTGGATAGATGCATACAATTTTTGAGATAAACTCCAGCCGTCTCGAGGAAGGTCTTCAAGGCTGTTTCCCGGAATATTGTTATTAATGTTATTAGCAGGTCAAAGTTAAGCTATTGAAGTACTCTATTGTAATATGTAGTTCTACACTGCTATACTATGGCTGTAGAAGTATTAAATGGATGCAATTAATTTAGAAATATTTAGCACAGTAGTATTTTAGTGCTATGAAACGGTTTGTAAAGTAATGTAATAAATTAATCTAACTTGATACCACTTAGTTCTTATAGATAAATAATAGCTCAGATGGGGTCTTAAGAAGAACTATATAAAATACATATAATAATCTTATAATAAAGGTATAAGTATCATCGAGAGTAGATGTGTTAATATATGCTCTTGAGTGAGAATACTCCTTAGGTGCTCTGGTGTGTATTTCTATTAAATCAGGACTTGTCTCCTCAAAACTCGTCAATAGAATGTTTCAATTACGAAAGTATGTAATAATTATATATTATGTTTATGCTGGGTTCTTATTTTCAAAACTAGCATCGAATAATGACAGGTTGTAACAAGCGTTGTTGATCGATTTCACCTGATCCGGGTACGTTTTGTAGCTGTTGATGTTGTAATAGGCGTGGGTTTTCAGTTTGGAAATGTACGATTTGCTCTTCTTGTCGAAGATGAACCATTTCTCCTTTTCTTCCTCGTTATATAGATCACCGTTAGTCGACTCTCTTTCTTGGTTCATCGGTGTAATTCCTAGTGGGATACCTGTGGAATTCTTAGATTCCCTTGGTTTGTTAATGAATGAGGAGATTTGTAAAGGTGGTAATCTTAGCAGTTCCTTAGGAACATCAAAAGTATGATTCTTACCAGAGAAATATGTATTCTGACTATTATGTCTTGAGCTCGATAGTGTTGCAACATTGAGGTTCTCTACTGGAACGTGTTCGCTATCAGATGTTGCAACATATATTGTGTAGGATTTCAATGACGACAGAATCTCATAAAGTATCAATTTCAATCTTGGACTAAATGATAACCTTTCAAAGAGGCATAACATGTCGTGTATCAGAGTCTTCATTGCTTCAGTAGAAGATGTATTTTGTAATTCATCAACAATATATTTCAGAATGTACTCTTGATGGATTGTGAATATTTTCATAACAACATCCATTATAGATTCGTTTTCTCTTAACGTTGTTTCATCAGACTTGTTAAAGAACGAAATGATGGATATTAACAATTCCAAACTATCGTTAGACATGGTCAACGTCTTTGGTGTAACTTCTGTTGCTTTTCTCGATAGTGAAAGTATCGATTCCATTACAATGATTAAGTAGTTTTTACTGATCGCGGTATGATTCAAAATTTGTTTGAATAAACTTCTTTCAAATATTTCGATTATCTCTAATACGATATTCATATCTTTAATCCCATCAAATATCTTCGAGCATAATCCATCATACTGCGTCACCTCAATAACATCAAATATAAAAGTGCTCAACAAATCACCATGGTCCTCTTGTCTCTTAATTTGGTCGATGCGGTACAGTGTGTAAGCTTGGAAAACCCATAGATTGGTAAAATCTAAAAGACCATATGGTTCGGTACTATTATCTAGATCCATTTCAATATCTTCATCGCCGTCATCTTCGCTCTCCGTTGGATTAAGTTCTGAATCACGATCCTCAGAGAACTCGCGTTTCTCAGGACCCTTATATTGTATTAAATCGTCCAACAGATTAGGAACTGTTTCCTTGTTTTCATTTAACATCTGGATAATAACTTCAGCTGTTGCATCTACGAATTTTGGCGATGGACCATATTTGGTTAACATTCTTGTCAATAACTTATATTGATCAGGATCCTTTAGATCACACAACATCAACACATTCTTGTAATTGGATCGGACATATTCAATCATATAGTGTTCATAATAGATTGTATTGATGAAATGAGTATGCTGTTCAGAAAATAATTCATCTGATTTTTCTTCTAAGTAAACTAAAAGTTTCATAATCAATATACCACCTAGTGTAGTCTTAATTTGCTCTAGTGATAACAGCTTATTCGAGATTAAACAAATCAAATCAGTTTCTGTGTAATTTTTCCTCTTTAAGAAAACAGACATGAATTTGTTATAATCATGTGCAGATGATGATTTCAATAACATTAAAACAGATTTAGCTCTTTTGAAGTCTGGTAGTGAATGCTGCAATTTGTAAGATAACAAAATTTTCAAATTATTTTGAAACAATTCTACAAAATTTAAGTTTCCAACCGAAATTTGTTTGTTTTCAGATATTTTATTCATTAATAGCTGTACTAATTCTTTATTCTGTTCTAATGATTGGCGTTTGACTTGATCTTCTTCATGAATCACTGATAAATCATTTCTCAAGTCGTTATCAATTATCAAAGCCATTGGGAAAGTCTTCATGAAGAATTTCCAGAAATCCATAAATGAAATGATTTGAAAATTGATACTGTCCGTTTCTCTGAGAATCTTATTATAAATGAAAAGGAACGTCTTCATGAAAAGTACGTGATCATTAATATATTGAGAAAATAATTTCTGGAAACTGATCAAAATATCGATTAACAGAGCCATTGTCTCGATATCATTCAGTAATTGATGATACACGATAAATTCACACCATTTATAGAAATGATGAGATACCTTCAGATTCAAACAAAAAAACTTGAAATTGTTAAAAAGGGTTTCTCTATTGACAGGTTGAAGATTGACATTTGAACAAATATGATTTAAGTACCACTCAGCTAACATAATTTTACCACCTAATGGTAAATCCATTTCATCTAGATTAATTGAATTAATTGCTTGTCCATCATTTATATCGTTTTCCGTTATTCTTTCTTTGATGTCGTCAACTTTGATAGCTAGTTTATCAAAACTATAATTTTCAAAATAATATGGGTCAAATTCCATGACGTTTCTTAGAACCATATTATATTGACTCTTCATTAATGGAGATATTTTCAAATTTATCAATAAAACAACGTGGAAGAATTTGTCATTCGAATCTTGCAAATACATTATACCGGAACTGATTAATTTTCTGACATATGTTGACACCTTGATAATACCATAAGTGATTAGAATATTTAATAATAAGTACAGGGATTCTAGATGGATCATATTACTTAAATTATTGGAATTTAATTTTGCGATTTGGAAAATTAATGACCATAGAGTATCCTCGATTTCGTACTCTGGGAACCCCTCAAAGGAATTGATCTGGAGTAAAAGAAGTTTTGCAACCAACTGGTTGGATTCATAATGAGATAAACGCGAAGGATGGATGGACCATAATACTAATTGGATAATTTCAGTCTTACTTAGTGGGTTATGCTCAATATATTGTGTCCAATCGAATTCTACACTATTGTCATCAAGTAAACTTGTGAATTTTGAATCGACTCGAGAAATTTTAATTACTTGAACATCTGGTCGTACTTGCGAATCTTGGAAATAACATTCTTGTTCATTTGAGTTGGCTTCTTCTTGTGAATCTTCTTTGTCGTCGGTCACTAATGTTGTGTTTTTTAAGGTTTCATTTCTATAACTAATCAGTTCCAAAATCTTTCTAATTTCGTCCGCATTTTCAATAAATTGAGCTTTGTTAATAATCTCATACAAGCATGGTTTGTAAAGTTCCCAGCTTGATGGGGGAAACAGGAATACTTCCAGTGATTGTTCTTTGAATAATTTAATGATCATTGTTGTTAGGATGTTTAAAATTGAGTCCTTCAATTTATTGTTTTTCTTGATATCATTTATAATATACCTTTCATCGTTGATCATTGACTTCGCGTTTGAGATTGCATGGTATTTATGAAGTAACATATCAGTTATCTTTGATAATAGGAAATTGGAAGAATGTGAAGATTTCAATTGATTTGAATGATCATTAACCTTAGTAATATTGTCCCAAAATATCGTGAGAATGTGTAAAGTAATTGGTAACAATTCGAAATTTTCAACTTTCGATACAAATTCAATTAACCATCTATGGAATATTCCTTTATCTATTAAATTAACTGAGTAACAATTACCTAATAATTTCAAAAAATATGATATTTCGATTTTCCAAATCTTTAATTTATCTGTATCATTATAATATTGACTCATTTCAAACACTAATTTCTCTAAAATGTTAATAAAGCTTTCAGTCCATTCTTTGAGTAGATGTATGTTGGTAGATTCCATATTGGAAGACGACAATGACGATGACGATGGGGATATTGGTGTACCCGTATGTGATTTCATTAAATTTGAGGAATATTTAATCTTTGATTGCTGTACTTCTATTAGGAAACAACATTTAATTAACCACATTGCACGTTTCAAAGGAATTTGTTTCTTATAGCATTGTTCAATGACTCGTTTCCTCTTGAGACCATGTGGAATATAT
This sequence comes from Maudiozyma bulderi, assembly GCA_031590215.1. Classification (NCBI taxonomy): domain Eukaryota; kingdom Fungi; phylum Ascomycota; class Saccharomycetes; order Saccharomycetales; family Saccharomycetaceae; genus Maudiozyma; species Maudiozyma bulderi. Next base: position 688,402 of record CP134445.1, read on the forward strand.
TTCGATACGCTTTGCAAAGAGACATAAGGCTTGCTTAAATCATGTAACCATGCCTCCTTTCTATTATCTGTCAGTGTGACTCTTGTTGGAAGTGCGAATCCTGGGCCAGCCAGATCATATATTTTATTTGTTTGTTCGTTTGAAGAAGAATTTTGGGGATCGGTAACAGTAGCAGGAATTCTATTGATTTTTTCCTCTCTAATCTTTAAGATATTTGAAAATTGCTCACCTAGTTGATCAGATGCCTTTGGTAGGGATTCATGTAATGAGGATCTTGCTGATATACTTTCGAAATTTACCTTAGATGTAGTGTAATAGCCCTTGGATACAAAATTCATGAAGATTTGATCCTCTTCAGGTCTGTGTCTCCATCGATCAAAATCTGGGTATACCGGTTCATATTGTTCTGAATCACTTGTGTCTGGAGTTCTACGTCTTGAATCTGAACGAAATTGATTGAAGTCATCATTGTTTGGATCTAGATCCCTAGCGATGTATGGATGTAAATCCTCCGGAGGAGTCAAAATATATTTGCTGGGAGACATGCTCGGTTAAATATACTGTTATTGGGTATATTATTAATTAGTTTACCATTCGTCAGAGTGATACAGATTTTGTGATTGTGCACTTTTATATCTTTTCCTGTCCCCGTTTCAAAGGTTTTTAAAAATGGTCTTTCTAGAGCCCAAATCTCTATTTTTTTTTTCAGGATTAGTATGGGAACAGAGGTCGCTGCAAGCAGATGGGTAAAAAAAATACAATGACTATAAGAATATATATATAGAGAAAATATGTAAGTATGCGAATCGATTGGTACGTATAGCTATATTGCGGACAATAATTTTTGTTCCCTTGAAGCACCTGTTCTATCATAAGTTGGCCAATTCCCCCAGTTAGACAATCTGAGAACGAGACAAGTAGCATTATCTGCGTGTCTGTCCGCTATTGAGACAATAAATTTGATAACTTCATCGGCTACGAATTGTGGCGTAGCATGTTTTAAACCACGTAAGTTAACTGTGGAAGTGATCAAATCGACGATTTCTTGATCTGTTAACCAATCCGAGACGCCGTCTGTTACCATGACAATAAAACATTCGTCACCTCCAAATTGTAACTTTGACTTCTCACTATGTGGCAGTTGTGAAGTGTTGCCGATCAGATACGAATAGATGTCAGGTTCTGCGGATATACCGTCTCTTTTACCAATAACGTCACCAAATGATCTGGTGTTAGCAAAATTGTTTAAAAAACGTTCTTCTCCGAATGAATCCTTGGAGATTAGATCGGATCTTGTCTGTAGACGTTCGTGTTCACGGTTTTGATCAGGGTGGTGAGGTCTGGATAGACTATGAGCGACTCCGTTAGAATCGCAAATCAGGATCTTCGAGTCACCGACTTGAGTGACAATTAATTTCAATAGACCAGTAGGAGAGACGAGATAACTTTGGTCGTCTACCAATGGTAGTGATGAGTCCTCTGTGGGGTGCCCCGAGGGGTCGAACTTCGATAAGAGAATTGATGAAGCAGTAGATCCTCCGGGAAACTTGAGACTCCATTCGTCTAAATCCAGTGGAGCTGTCCTTCTAGGTAACGATTCCATCAATGGAATACCACAGCATTGCTCAAGATCAAACTGTAGAAAGCTACTAATGATTTTCAATCTTTGTTTCTCATTCAGCAAAGAATTCTTGTCGATAAGATTCCCCGAATGATCAAATAGCATTCGTGTCCCCTGGTTACTCTGGTCGAAAAGTACTTGTTCTTGTTTAGTATTACAATGCCGTATAAACCTATCGTAATATTGTTCTCTACCCTCGTATAGTGATTCCCAATAGTCTCCACCAAATGTATCTCTATACCTTTCCAATAATTGGAATAAAGTCTGCGGTACCAAGTGACCCCTGGGATCCATATGGCCTAACAAATTATGTAAATTATGTGACAACTTCAACGCCACATTGCTCTCCGCGGTACCATGGCCATCGAAGACAGACATATTCAAAACGGGATCACTAGAGAACACAGTGTTCCTCAACATTGCCAGGGAGAAAGTATCCTGATTGATCCTTCTGGAGACTCTGCTCGTACTATGGCCAATCAAACCTGGGAACCGAGACAGTGACACCTTAAGTAACGAATTGCTGAACACATTCCCACCAGTGGGCCTCACATGTATGAACGACTGAGCTGCATTCATCCTTGCCCCCTTTGAACCCAGGTACAGTGTTTGGTTGCTCATTGGTTGCACATGGCTACTCTCTTATATATCCCAAACAAAAGAGTGTCTGCGTTTTTCGCTGCAGGGAGGCTCCGGGAGGTGCCAGGGGGACACCGATCTCGTGATATTGAATGTGTAGATGGGCCACTTGGATCGTGAGTGGGAATTTTGGACTAGGGTTTCGGGTTTGTAATGCCTAAGCCCTGTATACATACCCTAGGTCACAACCTTTTTCGGTTACCCTCTCTGTCACTTCCCACGGCTGAAAAATGTTTTCTGCTCGCGTTCGAATTTTGACGGAAGGACAGCGACCTCAAAGGACGTTGACATCCAAGAGACAACAAGCGAGTGGACCAGTGGGATGTTGGGTCCGTTAAAGGGAGCACTATTTGAAAAGGGGTATTTTGGAAGTCGGTTGTGTCAATTGGTATTCAATCTCCAGAACTGTATAAACCGTTAGAATGTCGTTTTTTGGGTTTGATCCGACTGCTCCACAGCAGTCTCGTCCAAACCAACAACAACAACAACAACAACAACAACAACAACAGCCATTGGATTTTGAAGACACTTATAAAGGTTACGGCGATTACGAGCCTGAAGATGAAGATTTTTTGAATGACGAGACCTTTGGGAACAACGTGGAACTAGGTAACAACTTTGATTTTGGTCATTCTGGTCAACAACAGCAACCAATGCAAGCTATGCCTCAACAAGGTCAACCGGGTCACAGATCGTATGTTGCAGCTGCTGCATCTGGTACCATGCAACAATCTCATATGGATGTCGCCGGTGATTTGAAGCCTATGGAGTCTCTGTGGAACCCTAATGCAGCCCCTGCCCCAGTTTCTGCTCCTCCAGCCCATGCTCAACCTGCTGAACCTCGTGTTCTTTCAATGGAAGAAATTGAAAGAAATCAACGTCAAATGCAGATGCAGCCTCAGGGATACCCGCCAATGCAAGGTTATCCAATGGGTCCTCCACCTCCTCGCGGTAATTTCATGCCTCCTCCTGGCCAGAATTATCCAATGATGCCTCAACAAGGTCAAGGTCAACCTCAGCAATTCCAACAAATGCACCCAATGTTTAACCAACAGGGCTACATGGTCCCTTATCCAGGTAATGGTCCTCCTCCTCCAACTCATCGTGGTCCACCACAGGGTCATGCTCAGGGTCCAAACCAAGGTCCTCCACAAGGTCCTTCTCCTGTTCATCAGCAGATTCCGCAACAACAACAAGTTCCTCAGCAACATGTTCCACAACAGATGCCTGTTCAACCATCTCAAGTCCCAGGCCCTGCTCCAGTCACTGCGCCTGCCGCCCCAACTGGTGTCCCTGCTGCTATTCCTCAAATGGCTCGTTCTTCTTCAAGCCTATCTCAATCCTCCAACGAAAGGGAAAATTTCAATAACCATCACCAGAGACAACCTCATCAAAGACAACCACGTAACAGGGAACCATTGACTCCAGAAGAACAGAAAAGATTAGAAGTACGTCACGCAAAAGTCGAAAAGATTCTAAAACATTCTGGTCTAATGACTCCTCGTGACAAAGATTTCATTACTCGTTACCAATTATCTCAAATTGTCACCGAGGATCCATACAATGAAGATTTCTATTTCCAAGTCTATAAAATTATCCAACGTGGTGGTGTCGTAGGTGAATCCAACAAAGGTTTAATTGCAAGAGCTTATTTGGAACATTCAGGTCATAGATTAGGTGGTCGTTACAAGCGTGCAGATATCGCATTGCAAAGAATGCAAAGTCAAGTTGAAAAAGCTGTTACAGTCGCTAAGGAAAGGCCATTACGTAAACAAGAAAAGGAACAAAGTAGAGAAAATAGTAATAGTAATGGTGCAGGCTCAACAGGCTCAGTGGCTACACCTCAAGGAACCGATGGTCGCGATGGTGTCCTTGGTAAGATCTCTTCCTCTTTGAATAGTAAAGCTCCACGTAGACAATTACAAATTCCAACTTCAAACAAGACACTTCTAAACTCTTTGTTAGTTAATGATGATCATGCAACTGCTTCAAAGCCAACTAATCCGGATGCTTTGATGGAAGTCACCGAATCTCTAGGTAATGTCGAATTGAATCAGACGAGTAGGGTTAGAAGAAGATCTTCTTATGCATTCACCTCTGTTGATCAAAGTTCTGTTTTGTCACGTTCAGGTGGTAGAAAATTCGTCTTGTCCTTAATTGAAACTGTTTATGAAGAAGTATTAGAGTTAGAAGCTAATTTAAGAAGTGGTAAACCAATTGACAACAATCAATTATGGGAAGCTCTACATATCAACGATGAAATGTACGAAGTTTGTCCATTTATCTCAATGTTATCCTTTGATAAAGGTGTTAAGATTATGCCAAGAATCTTTAATTTCTTGGATAAAGAACAAAAATTAAAGTTATTACAAACTTTCTTCTCAGAATTGTCTCATTTGAATATCATTATCATTAGTTCTTACAAGACTAATCCAGAACCAACTGAATCACAATTGAAACAAATTGACGTTTTCCAAACTGTTTTCTTAAAGATTATTGTTTCATTTTTATCAAGTAGTTCAAATTTCATCGAAATTATGGGTCTATTGTTACATTTAATCAAAAATAATAACGTATCATTTATTTCCACATCCAAGATCGGTCTAAACTTAATTACTGTATTGATTTCAAGAGCTGCATTGATTAGACAAGATACCAACAGAAGTAACTTACTATCATCCCCAGAGATTTCTACTTGGAATGAAATTTACGATAAATTGTTCACTGCATTAGAAAGTAAATTAGCAGCTGTATTCCCACTAAAGGAATACATTGAAAAGGTCGGTGTTGTATCACAAAATGGTAACCCAAATAATACAACTTCGCAATACTATGATCAAGCTTACATATGGCAATTCCTTGCCTCGCTGGCTTTAAGTGGTAAGTTGAACCATCAACGTATCATTATCGATGAAGTTAGAGACCAAATCTTCGGCACTATCAATGAAGCAGAACAATTGAAGGAACAAGCGAAGGCTCCAATGGATTCTAATGATGATTCCATGTATAGACGTGAGAAATTATACCAAGATTTGAACTTGTTTTTGAATGTCATGGGCCTTGTCTCCAGAGATGGTGAGATCAGTGAATTGAAATGAAATTTTTACCACGATAGTTGAAATGTATAATATAAGTAGAATAAAAAAATAGTTCATAAGTACATAAACTGAAAGATGTAATGTTATATCATGTATAGTTAGTTGATCTTTCTCTTGAACGTTTTCGGGTCCACGTTCTGGTACTTTACAAAGGAAAAGCCTTAGTGTGAAAATTATTTAAAGGGTGGCAAGAACAATACCTAGCTAGAGATATATAAAGAAATTATACACAAGAGAGAAATAGCAAAGATGGATGAAGTTCGTAATAAGTTAGAGTTGACATTAAGTTGTGTGTTAGAGACACTGGAAGTTTATAAAGCTGCAAAATTTGTTTCAATAGATAGTAGAGAGACGAATTTATTAGTTGTGACGATCAAGAAGGCGAATGAAAGATATACAGTTGTCGTGAGTGAAATAAGGTCAAACAGAAGATGTTTAGTAAGTATATTTGATGAGAGCTTAACCGATGAGATAGAATCTATTGTACTGGATTATGAGGCCGATTTACACATTGCTGATGATTTAGAATTTCCTGTAAACTATGACGAATATACAAAACAAAAAGATACATCAAAGGCATGTATCACCATTTATAAACGGTTTGATAAGAAGAGACTTATGGTGAGAGACTCTAAGAAGTCTCAAGCAACAGTTGCTTCAGAGAAACCGTTAGAGGACATAAAATTACAAGGAGAGCAACTCCTGGAGAAACCAAAGTTGTTAGAGACGGAAGTTACAAATACAAAGAGACCTAATGATATGCCGAAATTTGATGATGAATATGAAGTTAATACCAACAGATCTATTGATCGCTATCCAGGTTTAAATTTACCTGAGAAACAACCGGGTCAATATGGTAATCCAGATCTGTACCCAATGGGTCAAAAGGATCCCTTCAACTTTAATGATATCAATACTCGTGGTGGAATGACGTTTGATCCATTTGGAACTGGTAATCAAAGCAACATGAATGGAGATAAGGATGAACAAAGAAAGAGGGGACCCGGATGGATGCCTGGATCTAAGTATGACGATCCGTTTGGTAAAAGAACAGATGAGTTCAACCCAGGATCAGGACCTGGATTTGGAGGAAGTGGAATGTTCATGTAATGTCAAAACAGTTATCTGAAATGAATTTATTAATTATTATATAGCGTTATTTTTTTTCTGTTTTGGTTTTTATATAGAAAAGTTAATTAGTTTACAATTTTCTTATATGTGACCACTGTCATTTGATCCTTAGTGTATAGCGATACCTTCAGGCCTGCTGATTGATCTGTCACAGAGGCGAATCCATCTTTATCTACAGGTAACATAGTCAATTGAGTAATGTCTTGTTTTCTTGATTTCCCAATCCCACTATATTGTAAAATGTTACCCCTTTCGTCGTATACCAGGATTCCTACCACGTCACTCCCATTATTCACAATCCCGTTATCACTCATTATTCCCGCTGTAACTAGCTTATTTTATCACGAACAACTGAACACCGGTCTGTCTCAGTGTGTCCTTTAAGTTCAGCAACTTCTTGTTTTCAAAAAAGGCTTTGGACCTTTATTTGTTGTGAAAATTAAAAGGTTGCAGAGCCCAGCAATGAAAACAAAAGTCAGAACAGACACATGCAAATAGAGGCCGAATTTAGTAATTGAACAATTTGAAACAGCCTATAGTCCCTGATGAGCAGTTTAGATGATTTTTTGGGTCTCGTTTATGTATCGGTATGGTCTATATCGATGTATCCACCATTATTGATCAATTATAGACAGAAATCAACAAAGGCGATATCTGTTGATTTTGCCATATTGAATACAGCTGGGTACACATATCTTATGATCTCAATGGCATTGCAACTGTATGCGTGGAACCAAATGGAGACTCAGATTGAGAGACCAAAAGTGACACAGTTCGACATGTGGTACTGTGCACATGGGTTTCTTTTGAATTTGGTTCTACTATCACAAATCTTATGGGGCCGTAATGTATGGGGTTTCTTCAACGATATTAAAGTTAGAAGAATGAAGTCAGGGTACCATAAAGTGCTACTTGGTTCAATTGCCATTTTCGCAATCTTGACTGTTCAATTTGTGATTAATACCGGTACGGAAGGATGGGAAAACATTAGAACTTTAAATTATTGCAACAATTTGTTCTTGTTGAAGATTGGCATGTCGTTAATTAAATATATCCCTCAAGTCAAGCATAACTACGATAGGAAATCCGTGAAAGGGTTTGCTATTCAGGGAGTTGCATTAGACGTGACAGGTGGGATCGCATCATTAATGCAGTTATTGGTACAACTGTCAAAGGATCACGGTTTCACAGTGACTACATTCTTAACCAACTTTGGAAAGATAGGTATCGCCTTGGTAACATTAATATTCAACTTCATATTCATCTCACAATGGCTAGCATATAAATAGGTAAGGTTTGAAAACAGAGTCGAGCTCGAAACACCATTTCACAATGTGCACAATTTAACTGTATCTAAAAACACGGTTATGTGAGTACGGACTGTACATACTATCGTTGTATAACTTTATAATCAAACTATTACATACCATTATTATCACTATTGTGTTTTTGTTTACTTCACAGAGGCAAGTTTGCCAAAAAGAGGTAACCGTCAGAAACATAAATTTATAAATATCTGTTATGAAAAGGTCTCATTTTGGAAGAACTTATCACACAACCAGTAAATTTGTCGGAAAAGTTGATCTGTTCTTGATACATTGACCTTATATGCCTATCCTACAGTTCAAATGTGAGCTATACCTTATAATGAACTACTTGATGTGCTTATTAGTGGTCCATGGGTTACCCTCCTGCTGTTTTTCAGCACAGCCGAAACCTTTCGGAAGTCGCAGCGGGGAACCCTTTAGAACAAAGAGGATTAGCCATAAGACAGTGGGCCCTGACACATAGGACACATTGCGATAGTATATCAGGCATGGTAACAGTATAAGTTATTTATTAACATTCTGTAGAGGCTGACAGTCATTTTTATACTATTTGGAAACGTGGAAGTCATCTTTGTAAGGATACAGTTTGCGCCCCTCGACATACAAGCAATCTGCGGTTCTAGATCCTTTAAAGTTATTGAATATTACATTTGATTAATTGCATTCTGTACTCAGTTTCTCAACTGAAGAGTACCACAACATACCCTATTTTCTGACCGATATACATTCCTTTCCATATATTCAAGCACATTTTACAATTTACAATGTCTGAACCTAACGATTATTTTACTTATAAATCTAGTAATTCTCCCTCTGCATACCAGAATAAACTGAATAAAAATTACAAATTAGATACAAATATCACACTACTACCTAATTCAAAGAGTTCTAATACCCCCGTGAGTCCCGGATCCAAAATTTTAAATGCTCCGAACCAAGCTAGCTTGACAAATGCTGTCAACATCAATCAATTCATTGCTCCGAGTCAAAACAATATCAGTCTCATGAGACAACAGAACAAGAGACATTCGTCGAAAGGTGGCCATTCATATAAAAGCTCTTCTAATAACTCCTCAGCTCATTCAAGTAGGCGGCCATCTGCAGGTACGATCACGAATCCATTAACGAAACTTACCTCCCCGGCAAAAGTTAATATGAAAGTCGATACTAACGACTCAGCACAACAGAAACGTACTTTAGTCCATGGATCAAACTCTGAGTCTAATGTGAGTACTCCAACATTAGTGTTACCGCCTGATTTAGCAAGTTTAAACACTAAGAAGTCGTCAACTATGTTACATTCACCACAGTTACCGAATACCATACATAGATCACCTTCTGTTCACGATACAACTGCAACCACACATACATTACAAGCTACTCCACCGCAGGAAACATTATCATCCACATCGTCGACGCGATCTGTAGCGATGGCTCAGTCAAGTACAGGTAATCTGAGGGCTTATAAGAAACAATATGTTCTTAATGAAAAATTATACTTGGAGAAAATGAAAGACGCATTACACAGTGATGAATACTATACAAGGAAGATCGGTGTCTCATCGTTGAATGATGACTACGAAGATTTCGACTTGGATATTGATGATCCATTCAGTGAACATACCGGGAAATTAAGTTCTGATGAAATGGATTTTGCTACCACTGTATCGACTTCAAATAAAGGGAACATCGTATCAATTAGTCCAAGGTATCTGTTTCATCAATTACAATGGGTTAAAAAGACTCATCCGGAGGAGATACAATTGATCTCACTGTTGAGTAAAATCCAAAAAACCGAGTATAAATATCTGATAAAGAAGCATAAGAATGTAGATGAAAGACCAGCAGATCCAGCTACAGAAACAAATACCCTCGAGAAAACTACAACAACAGAAAATATTAATGATGTTGAACACGATTATATGGGTGAATTGGCTTCGTACCCTATTATATCAGAACGTATCAATTGGCAAACTATGCTATCAAATGTATTAAAGGGTGATATTGTTATGAGTGAGAAAAGTAAATTAGCAGAACAGATTAAAAATCCTGCTTTGAAAAATCAATTAAGTGATGACATATGGTATGAATTGAAAGGTTGGATGAATGGTAAAAGTAAAGATGAAATTGTAAAATCGGTGAATTTGTTAAGGGACTCAGCAGATGAAATTTTTGACGAAGTTCTGACATTCAGAATCGATGAAAGTTTAGAACACAACACAGAACAAATCCAATTAGAATTGGAAAAAATTACTGATAGATATTATAGAACCATTGATTATTGGCCTAACTTGAAACAAATGAAGAAGGATAAACCAATTACGAAACATGAAAAATTCATTAATAGAATTGCAGTATTTAACAGTTGGTTGAATATCAAGAGAAACAGTGATATAAAGATACAACAATTAAAAGATTGGGTTGGTAATGAGGAATTAGATGTAGCAAGACAAGCAACCACACCAGTAAGCACGTCTGCCCCATCATTATACAACCATTCAGCTAGATCATTTGCTGAACAAATTATGAAGGAGAAAGATATTGAGGGCATCTTTGAAAGGAGAATTTTTGCTCCACTAGCACCTTGGTTAGCCAAGAGTAAGTCTGTATTGATTCAATACGCAGATACTCTCGAGACTATAAATATCCAATTTGATGGGAAAGTGTTGAATAAATTACTACTTTTCCCAATGAAGCTTGTTAAGGAAATCATTATGACGAGATTATCATATGCTAAAAAACTGAAAAATCCAACAATGATGATGATCGATCAAATGATTGAAGATTTTTCATCATATATCAGGCTTTCAATTCAAATTAAATTTGCATTATCAGAATATTGTGTTGGTATCCCAATTAAGATCGATATTGATCCAACTTTTGACCAAGCGGTATTAGATGCAATTAGCTATCTGTTTACATTATTACATTTCAAAGTTTTAGATGGAAGAAATGGATCCCTAAAAAGCTTCAGAGAGCCTGAAATTTTATTAAAATATTGGGACGAATTGAAGAATGTAGGACAATACATTGATAAAGCTGGTAAATTAATTGCCAATGAATTCAATAAACTAACATTAAGAATTCTACATAAATTACATGCCTATCTATTGCAACAGCAAGACCATCCCCCTAAATTACGCGATTCTCAAGAGGCTGAAAAATGGATGGTAGAAGTGTTTGAAAATTTAGGTTCCATGAAGAGAAAATTAAATCGTTTCACTAATGTATTAACAAGAGCATTTCAAAATTCTGTAAATTATGAGATAGACAATTACAAAGAATTATTAGAGAATTTGAAAGAATCTGGCCATTTCTTGATTTATACTGGTGGAAGTTTAGAGATGAACGGTATTTATTTGATCGGATCTCCTGAATTATTAGGCTGTCAGGATGATCAAATTTTGAGAATTTTAAACAATTCAGATATTGGTAGTGACTTAATTCCAAAGATTGAAAAAAACAACAGTCTGGCTGCATACAATAATATTGAAGAATATTTTGAGACATATGCAAATTCACCCCCAGGCAACCGTCCCGATAAACATGACTATGAACAATTTAACGGTTACAACGACATTGGAGGTGGTAGAAACGGTTCAATGAATGATTTTGCAGGTAAGAATAATCTCGAAACTGGATCTACTGACTGGGATCATGGTAATGTCTCTACTATCAACTCGACTGTGGCATTCCCAACAGAATATACCGATGTTGAAAAGGAAATGCTGGAACTTGAACTAAAATTACACTCGTTAGGTTACATTCTGGTCTTATGTCCAGCTCATCCAATGTTATGGGAAGGTGATATGTACAATTTATCCAACGAAAATCCATTACAATATGACAAGTTTAAAATTAAAACTAAGACCAATAGACTAACCTTGTTGAATCAGGGTTCAAGTTATGCATTAGAATATCAAATTGATAAATTTGAACAAATCGCACAAGACACGGTTTCGTTCATCGAAAGAACATGTTCATTTAGTTCTATTGAAAGTAATTTACAAAGAATCAATAAAGCATACTTCAGATTCACCTACAATGTACTGAACAATTATACTAAATTTTACAACACCTTCAGGAAAGTTTGCACCAATCTCGAGTTGTTAAACAGCATATTTTTATTTACAAGGGATTTCGGTAGTTATTTTCTTAAAGTCAATATTGCTAATTATGAAAAGAAATCCGTTATTATATTATTGATGGTGAGATTGAGCATTAGGTGGTTGACATTTATTACTGATGAGTGTGATCCAACTGATCAGAAAACTTTTAGATGGTGTGTTCCAGCTATGGAATTCGCAATGCATATGACTAGTGGCCATAATATAATGGCATTAGACGAAGCACAATTTGGAACTCTTAAGCAGAAGATTTCTGCGTGTATGTCGTTATTGATATCGCATTTCGATGTCATGGGTGCTCGTGCTGTTGAGGCCGAAAAGGTAAATCCACAACAAAGAATCAATATTAGCATCCATCAAGATTTTGACGGTGATGCTACTTTGGCATTAAATTCTGATTTACGTATGGATGCAATCCAGAGATTAGAAAGTTCTGCTCCTCCTAATTCAAGGGTTGTTGGTAAAGTATTGGATGATGCTGATAAAGGTAATAAATACTTGTTATCATTGGCATCCTCTTTGTCTAACGTTTCTATCAGATGGCAAAAGAGAGATTTTGTTGGTGGTGGTACATTTGGTAAAGTTTATTCTGCTATTAACCTGGATAATGGTGATATCCTCGCAGTGAAGGAAATTAAAATACAAGACAGTAAAGCAATGAAGAAGGTTTTCCCATCAATTAAAGAGGAGATGGAGGTTCTTGAGATGTTGAACCATCCAAACATTGTTCAATACTATGGTGTTGAAGTCCACAGAGAGAAAGTTAATATATTCATGGAATATTGTGAAGGTGGGTCGTTAGCCAGTTTGTTAGAGCATGGTAGGATCGAAGACGAGATGGTTACTCAAGTTTATACGTTGGAATTATTAGAAGGTTTGGCTTACTTACACCAATCAGGTGTTGTTCATCGTGATATCAAGCCTGAAAACATTTTATTGGATTTCAATGGTGTTATCAAGTATGTCGATTTTGGTGCGGCAAAGAAAATTGCTAGGAACGGTACAATGGCAGCAAGGTTCAATATTAGCAATGGTAGTGATTCAGGTACATCAGGAAATAATGGTAAAAGAAGTCAAGAAAACACTAGAGAAGAGTTCCCAACAGGGTTACAAGAAATGATGGGTACCCCGATGTATATGGCGCCAGAGTCTATAACAGGTTCATCTAATAAAGGTAAATTGGGTGCAGATGATGTTTGGTCATTAGGTTGTGTTGTTTTAGAAATGATTACTGGTCGTAGACCTTGGTCAAACCTAGATAACGAATGGGCCATAATGTACCATGTTGCTGCAGGCCATATACCACAGCAACCTACCCCTGATGAAGTATCCGCATCAGGTAGAAACTTTGTCAGTAAATGTCTGGTACAGAATCCAACAAAGAGAGCTACCGCAGTGGAGTTATTAGTCGATCCATGGATTGTAGAAATCAGGGAATTAGCATTCGGCCCAACTGAAGAAATTCAAACACCTGCTATAGAGAAAGAAGTTAAAGTTGCTCCTATTACTGAGGCCGAGTGATTCCAGAACCTAAATACTGCATGTATTACTTTGTACTATTTTATATATTCAAATTTGTATCAATAAATTCTCTGCTAAATGACTGCAATTATGAAAAGTTTGGGTGATTGTTGGCTAAAATGATTATGATCCTACAAAGATCGCATGGTTAGCAGACTCTATCAAAATATACAGTATAGCTCCAAGAATAGCCTGCCTGGTGAAAAAACTGAACCACACTTATATCCCACCATTCGTACCACCGTTAAAGTGATGGTAACAATATAGTATATGGTTTATTACTTTTAGAACCAAAATTCACGTGATTTTCACGTGTAAAATCTGTCCTGCGAAATTTTTCACTCTTGAAAATTTTTGCGATGAGCATCTCTGCCATAAAAAAGTTTCGATGGATCGATTATATCAAAGTGCCAACTACTTCAAAAATAAAATATTTTCATTATAGCTGGATCAAATAGATAACAACAGCGATTACAACATGTCTACCTTATTACCTCCACCTACGAAGAAACAAAAAAAAGAGGCTCAACAACCCCGTGATATCGGGTTAGTACCGGAAGGTTTACCAAACATCTCAATCAAATTCCAAGCCTTAGACACTGGTGAAACTGTGGGTCATTCGTTAAGAGTCCCAGCCGGTATCACTGAGAAGCAATTAGAAGAATTATTAAACCAACTAAACGGCAATACAGACGAACCGGTTCCATATACTTTCAGTTGTGATATTCCAGGTAAGAAAGCCACGGATCCCCAACAAAGTGTTGATATCATCGATAATCTTTACTCTTCATTATTAAAACCTGGCCACAAGACATCTGAAGACACAGTTACATTAGTATTCACACCAAAGGCAGTTTTCAAAGTTAGACCTGTCACTAGAAGCGCGTCTGCGATTGCTGGTCATGGTTCTACAATTTTATGTTCAGCTTTTGCTCCAAATACTAGTTCAAAAGTCGTTACGGGTGCCGGTGATAATACTGCTAGAATCTGGGATTGTGATACCCAAACACCAATGGCTGTATTGAGCGGTCATACCAATTGGGTTCTTTGTGTCTCCTGGTGTCCCGATGGTGAATTGATCGCTACTGGGTCCATGGATAATACTATTAGATTATGGGAACCACAACATGGTAAACCACAAGGTGATGCGCTAAGGGGCCACCATAAATGGATTACATCACTAGCGTGGGAACCTGTTCATTTAGTGACTCCTGGTGAAAAACCAAGATTAGCATCCGCATCCAAGGATGGTACAATTAAGATTTGGGATACAACAAGAAGAGTATGTCTATATACATTAAGTGGTCACACAAACTCTGTATCATGCGTGAAATGGGGTGGTCAAGGTTTGTTATATACAGGATCTCATGATAAGACAGTTAGAGTTTGGGATATGAAACAAGGTGGTAAATGTATCAATATTCTAAAGAACCATGCTCACTGGGTTAATCATTTGTCCTTATCAAGTGACTATGCATTAAGAATCGGTGCATTTGACCATACAGGTGTGAAACCAGCTACACCACAGGAGGCGCAAGCTAAAGCTCTTGCTAACTATGAGAAAGTTGTTAAGAAGAACGGTACATTAGAGGAACTAATGGTTACAGCCAGTGATGATTTCACAATGTTCTTATGGAACCCAACAAAGCAAACAAAACCATTAGCTAGAATGACTGGCCATCAGAAACTTGTGAACCATGTTGCGTTCAGTCCTGACGGTAGAAATATTGTTTCTGCATCCTTTGACAATTCGATAAAATTATGGGACGGACGTGATGGTAAATTCTTGGCAACATTTAGAGGCCATGTTGCCAGTGTGTACCAGGTTGCATGGTCCTCAGATTGTCGTCTATTGGTATCATGTTCCAAGGATACTACACTAAAGGTGTGGGACGTTAGAACTCGTAAATTGTCAGTAGATTTACCAGGTCATAAGGATGAAGTTTACACAGTCGACTGGAGTGTCGATGGTAAGCGTGTATGCAGTGGTGGTAAGGACAAGATGGTTAGACTGTGGACTCACTAATTTCGTAAACAGTTTAAGAGAGTAGTCCGTTTATGTATATGTGCATTCTTTATTTAGGGTAGCTGGATTTATATATAGCATAAAAGTAAAATAAATGGTATCATTTATTCAATGATGTAGAAACAAACAGCGACAGTAGCAGTTCAGGATTAGTTTTGTTCTTATGATATATAAATATATAAGTATAATATTGTAGTGTATTAACTAGATCCTACGAGGATTAAATTACCAAGATTGAAAATATTATTCTATAATTGGTATTACTATATGTCACATCATGTTCGAGGAAACACGGAAAAACACTTGCAAATATGGAACTATCTGATAATTAACTTTAGAATTTATCCAGAAAGTTTTCGTCATTTCTGTGTCCATTTCCTGAATTTTCTAATCCAATTAAGTATCTCAGGAAGAAGTTGTACAAATAAACCGACAGCTATTGACACAGTTAGACTTGCAACCAAATAAGAGACAACACAAGGAGTTAACCTTGCCATATGAGATGAGTCAATGCCATTATTGAAGGTATTACAACATAATCCCTGGGACAACCTAACCATTCGAAATCCAAGTATCCCAAAAAAAGTAGCACCAAATGTCAAAATGGAGACTTGGGAGTGTCCCAGAAAAGCATTGAAGTTCTTATAGTGGCCTAAATATAACAAATATAAGGTAGTTAACGTGACAACTACACCGAAAAGCAACCTGAACCTAAGAAACAGCATACAATTGATATGATTTAACTAATTTTAACCAGCACGTCTTCTATCAAAAAAACTGGTATTCAAAGCCGGATTTATTTACCTGAAGTGCGTATCGCATAAAACTAAAAGAAATAGACACATTGTCAAGTAGAAGTGTGATTAACCATTGGTTTCACAACGATACATTCTTTTACGTTGCGCATTACGATGTATATACTTGTGAATTTTGCATTAATTCTCAGGCCCTCGGAAAAATTTTGCAGCAACATGCGACTATTTTTTTATATACGAATGCTTGCAGTCTGAATCAATACAGTTCCGTTTGATGTCTCAAATATTAAAAATGTTTTAGTAACTAAATGCACTTTTTGGGCTTCCTTGTCTTACTGACCATTTCGAGCTTCAGCTGAATAGGGATTATGACTTGCGACTTGCGACTTGCGAATTGAGAATCCATTGATTCACTAAAAAATAATTTTCAAAAACCTTCTGTTAATCAGGAGTCGATGACTATCCATAACGTTGAAGCCAACTTGCTCCATTGTGAACCTGTCAGTTAGTAATGTTCTGAATTGGCCATCTTACTGGTGTGAGGTCCATCAGTCATTCTATCTTTCTGAAATCTAACTACTATAACTGTATCTTATCTTGCAAAATGGAACAACTCCACTACAGGCCTAACCACTATACTATAAATCCAAAATTTCGAGGAGCTGGCATATTTCTTCTATGTCTTAAAATGCTTCATTCCCTTCTACCTCTTCGTAGTTCCCTTAAACATTCCATTTGAAATTCACTGTACTGTTCTGTTGTCTGCCACATTGACCAGAGACCCAATGTTACGTTCCAAGAGGTTCTAGTCCATCAAGACCCACCCCAGAAACAATCTTAAAGGAATGTTGAAACCATAGTGCTGACTGCTTAAAATAAATGTTTCGTTTCTTATTTTATTTAATACGGAGCGAGAAACTATTGTTTTCTTCGAGGGATGAACAACTTCCTGCATGTTGCAAGACTAACGACAGTATAGAGTCCACCTGTAATGAAGGGACCATGTATATAACGATTCAAATGTTGCGGTTGTAAAGTTGTAGATAAATTGAAGCAACCCTCCAACATCACAGGTTGCTGCTCGTTGACTAATTCATATTATACAAGATGGAACAGAATGAGCTACTGATAAAAACAGTTTGCTACTGCACATTGTTTGTTGTTTATACATCAATATTATATGTTATGTTTAGAAGAAAAGGCTTTGGTATTAAGGAGGTGTTGAAACTAGAATTGCTTTATGCGATTGTGTTGAGGGTATCCTTCAGTGCAACTTCTTTAGTGGATAATATTCTCACCTCTACCTATGCAACTGAACACGAATATTTTGAAATATTAATCGAATATAAAACAATTGTGTCTTTTATCGTATCATTTATTGCATCATGGATTACAGCTATGATCCTTATGACAAAATTCAAGAATTTTTTCAGTTTCACACAAAAGAAGAAAGTAAACGACGAAGATTCTTTGGAGGACGAAGAGAAAGTCCCACTATCTGTTTGAAAACCGTTCGATGAACAATTCGATTCTTTATTTTAAATGTTTACCCCTTTATTTTAAATCTTCAGACCATTAACTGTTAAAGATTCGGCCTACTTTTCGATGATTACATTCTATGATATATATATATATATCTATGCAATTAAATATTATACAAATACTAAACTCCGAACCTCCTTCTTTATTGACTGCAGAGTCGTTAATTGATTAATCCACCTTATTTTCTTCATATCTTTGAACTTAATAGTCAGGGATCATCATGTTTTCGATTCCAATGATCGTTGCTCATATGAACATCTTAAACTGCGCACTCCAATGCTACAGAGATTAATCAGTTGTAACGGGATAATCACTGTAACTATTGCAACACATAAGTTGCCCAATATAATGGCGTGTCTACAGTAAGGTAGTTACACGATGTCTCTGCTGGCTTTCTTTATCAAGACAAGGATGATAAGGACACACTTAGAATCTTAAATAATGTATCTGTACTTCAATTCATGTATTTGGGTACCTCTTTACTAGAGAACAATAGAATATGACTTGAGTAATTGTTTGCTGCGATTATCATTGCCTCCTACACAGCTATGATCTTCACCGCCAACCGATTTCAGAATATTGCTCTAGTTAACGATTGTTGTCTTGCTTTTCTGGGTCTATCTGTTGATAAAGACCTTCTAACTGTTCACCGGTGGAACGTTTCAACCCAAATAGTACACAATATGTTCTGTTTCTGTAAATACTTTGGGAAAACAATCGAATCGACAATAGGACCACATGGCACATTACCATAAGATTCTGCGCTCCAGCTCAATGCCATGAAGACTTCATCTTATTCTAAAATACTGGGTTTCACCTCTCAGTGTTCTTATATTCACACATAAGTCTTCTTAACAGAAGTAACTCTCTTTTTATTTTAATCGGTATTGACTCTAGGATTTTTTTACAGATTGTCTGTTATTACCACGTTTGATAGCCTTATTTTTACTTCCTGGAGTAACATAAAATCTATGGAAGATAAAGTAGGATCCCAAATATGTCCCCATTGATAACACAAGAGAAAGTATGATTTTCACTATGGGATGTGCTTTAGGACTCAACTGTAGCCAATTTATAAATGCTGGATATTTCTGTTCCCATGCAGAATAACAACCAGAAATCATAAGAACGACAGTAGACAATGTTTTTCTTGCTTTATTAAACAACAAGGACCAATCCTCTTCTGAATGCAAATACCAATATTTACGGTTCACATACAACCTAATAGCTTCAAATATAGTTCCCGCAGAATTGTAAGCGAGAATACCCCATAGAGATGACTTCCATATTATAGCAAAGGGCTTCTTTCCAGTATCATTGAATATTTTGCCTCTATTTATCAAATCTTCAGCCACAGGTTTACAGTTGTGATTATAAAGGTAGTCTATACCATACTGTATCCATACACCATCTTGAAACATTATAATATATATTTTAACGGAAGTTGAAGAAACCTCAAGTATTTCGAGGATATGATGAGCTCTGTGAGTCTATAAGACGGGTATATTCATTATCTGCATTTGCATAATTTCTGTTCGCATAATTTCTGTTTGAATTATTTCTGTTTGAATTATTTCTCCTTTCAGTAATTCGTCTTATTTCTTCGTCTGCTCCAGGTGCTCTTAAACCCATTTGAGAAATAACAAATAAAAGGTTTAAAATAGCGTCACAACACATCGTGAAAGGCATGAATGAAACTTTTAATTCTGTCTTTTACGTAATCCCTTTGATACGTCACTTTAAGCTGATAGAGCAGGAATTATCAATAATAATAGCAATTCCTATAGAAAGCTTGAGTTGCAAATTATTATCCTGGACAACCAATTATAATAGTCCTTATATATAGATTAGAGAGTTTATGTAAAATGGTTTCGATGTGACTCTACATTATCGTAACCTGCTGAGATAACGAGGTTTGTACTGTTGAAACACGGATAGCGATGTAAATCATTGATGGAAATGGGACAGAACCTCTTTCTAGGTTGTAATACAATGAAAATTACTATTGCAGCAAGCCAGACTCGGGATAAGAGAGAACAATAGGACATTGTGCTGAGTTGGGATCCTCGACGAGTCGTTGGGTGTCGCCCTCAATACCGAAACCCTAAGTGATATCATTATTAGATACGGCAGTAGAAGTATTCGAATAGATACAATTAGTGTAGAATATATATATATATATCGCAGTGCTATGAAACAATATCACAAGAGGTAGTCAAACGGTGTCGCTTAGTACCTTTTAGCGGTCATGGCTAGCATAATAGCTCGATCGGGGTTCTAAGGTGAAACATATAACAATCTTATAATAAAGGCACATGTACCATCAAGGCTAGATGTGTTAATATACTCTTGTGAACGTATCATTCTCTTAACAGAAGATATGCTGATGTCTGCTCTTCTCTCGTCAGTGAAAAAATTTGTCACTCTGCACGAGCCCTGCCAACTCTGCAAAGTTACCCTCACATCAACATTTTTTTCCTTGTTGCGATAAATTGAACCGAAACCTTTAAAGGGAAGAAGAGGATATGATATATGAAGAGTTGGCAGTTGGCAGTTGCAGTTGCAGTTGTTATGTTGATAGCAGGTACGACGAGTGCGAACATGAGACCCGTGACACTGCTTATGAGAGTCGGTGCCAGACACCAATCTACTGTGGTACAGAATAGTATGAGAAATGCAAAGGTGCTATTCCCGAAACTCAGTGAAATATCAATGAATGAGTTGGTCTCTGAGACTAAACCGTTTGGCAAGGGCCAATATTTTGTGGAGAGAAGTCAGACGGGTAATTTGCCTGTTTACTCAGACACGAAAGGTGGTGGTAATAAATTTGTCACTGAGATTAGAAGGATACAGGGAGATGTGATTCAATTACGTAACGATTTACAAGAGAAATTACCTTATATTCCAAAGAAGAATTGGAAAGTATTAACACAGTCGCAGAAGATCATTATTAAAGGCGACGCTGTGAAACAAGTCAAGGGGATATTGACAAAAACGTTTTAAAAGAAACGTATCTGCATATTCAAATATATAAACATAAATATTCCTGTAAATATACAAATTTTTAAAAAGAAAGCAACTGTGTATGTTCTTATTTTAAATATATTATTTATGTATTGACGTAATTAAAGTGAGGCGGGCGGGTATCATTGCCATTTACCTCATAGAAACAATCTTGTTGTTCTTTCTTAGAATAGTATCCTTGTAAGTATATAAACCAAAACAAGCAGCAATGACAACAATGACGATGAAAATGTTCTTGAAAGCGGAACTGGAGTAACTATCATACAAGATCTTGTCTGGAACTGGATCCTTAGCTTTGTAAACTTTGACGGTAGTCATAGAATCCGCTAAAGTAACACCCTTAGATGAATCACCAGCTCTGAAAGCAGCTAAATCTTCTAGATACTTTTCATGAATATCCTTTTGATTACCTAATCTGTACTCTTCTGGAACAGCGTAAAGAATCTTGAATGGTTTTAATGGCTTACCATCGGTATCCTTCTTAACATATTGAATAATATCGATCAACTCCTTCAAACCTGCTGAGATTTGACCAAAGACAACATTTTTACCATCAAATTGAGTAGCAGCATCTGTATCAGTGATGAACATAAACTCGGAATTGTTTGTATTTGGTTCACCTTTATTAGCCATTGTGATTCTACCTGGTCTATCATGTTTCAAATCGAAATTTTCATCATCCCAACTACCACCATGAATAGAGAATGCACCATATTTTGGTGCAACAATACCACCTTGCATAAAGGAATCGACAACGATTTTAGTAAACTGAGTCTCTCTGTAAGTAATAACGTGGATTTCATTTGGATCCTGACCGGCAACACGAGCCTTGACACCCTTCGATAAGAATGCAAAATTCTTGACGGTCAATGGAACAACGGTACCATACAGATCGATATTAATATTGTGTCTCATAGGTTCATCTGTCAACGGATCATGATACTCCAAAGTCATATAGACACGATGTGTCACTGGAGGATTAGGTTCATACAATTTGGTAAGATCGATCTTATCTGATGGCTTTTGAGCAACCTCTGCAGGTGCTGCACAGACCAAGGAACTCAGCCAAAGCAGCGCAAAACTGATAACAAACTTAAGGGCCAACATTCTCGATATCTCCCTCTTATTCTGGTGATACCCATACCGTACTTGCAAACTAGAAACTGTCCCACCTCTTATAACTCAGATCCCAGGGGCTCCTATCTCTGGTTGTCAAGTGAAAAATTTTGTTGTTGTTGTTGCCAGCGAGTTCTTTTGTTTTGTTGCCGGTTCGCGTCTCGGCGAGAGGCAGACACACAGGCAGGATATTGAACGAACGATCGAACGATCGAATGGGTGAACCTTCTGCAACTTCGTGTCGCACCTCGATCCCGGTGGATGTGGGGGTCATGTATGTGTGCCGCTGTTCATTACGTGTATTGCGTTAGAGGTTGGTTCTTGACACTGTGGTCTGCGTTCTCCGAGGATGATGTTTGCTTGGCAACATCGGTGTCCACTGGGATAGTGGCCCAAGCGGTACATATTCCGAGCCAGTTTCTACCAATACATACAGATGTGGATTGCGGTTCACTTATTGTCTTGCTTGTAGTTACAGTTGCCGTCAGTTTCTTGTGGTCCCGGTCGGGCCAGTATTTCCAATTGTAGCAGTCCACACAGGGTTCTGGCACGATACATGGTGCCGTTTCGTTGTAAACAGTCAGGATTTGATCAATCACAGTATGGATTCGGTGATTCAACATGTTGACATGCCATCCTTTATCCTTAGCAACGTCGTAGACACATACTTGTCCCGAGTGACATGAGGTCTCCATAGCGTACCCTGCAATGGAACATGAGGAACTGGCACCGTTGCATGTCCCTAAATAAATCGGATCTGCTGTATGACCAAAATGCCATACTGTATCTAGGTACTGTGGTAAACCTGGTGGGAATGGCAAATGTAATCTTCTTGCTGCCAAAAGTTCTCCGGGAGCTTCAAATGTTACTACAGGCAAACCAAACGTTCTACCTACTAATGCTGCAAGGGCTCCACCCAATGAGTGGCCTGTCATCCAAACCGTCGCTGTGGGATACTTCTTCAATACATCCGTATAAATATCAATCACTGCTTGATAGTACCTATCTCTACGTCTGATCTCTTTTTCCAGACAGGATTCGTCACATGTATTGGATTTAACGTAACAGTCACATACTGTATTCCATAAATAACTGACCCTGGCACAACAACAAGAGAATAACAAGTTATCGTTCAATTTATCGTTAGCCGTGGTTTCATCATCGCCTGCACCAGGGATCCCCTGTGCACTTGTACCCTTTATAGATATCACAACAATATTATCATGTTTATTATAGAAAACATGACCTCGTAACCCCTCACCATCCCATCCGAAACCTTCGGTTTCCTTGTGATCCCATGGATGTGTCACATTTCTCCAGTCTCCCGTGTGTGGAATCCCCACATACGCATTAGATGACATCAATGCTAAACTGATCACTGAATCCTTGTCTGAGACATCCGGTACCGTAACTAATCCATCTGACCACTCAGGTGTCCCAGACTCTCTACCTATATCTGTCGCCAAATACTCCATATACTCGGGATCCCTTCTTTTCATCCTGGGTACCATCTTATCATGCTTGTCAATTTGAAACTTATATGTAAATGGACGGTTGGTTCTGTATCGCGGGTTTGTCGACCATAACGACTGCTGTTCGTTGGTCTCCCTCTTCAGATGAGCTTCTTGCATTTGATAGAACAGGTTAGCTTCCGCTACAATCTCAGGAGTCATCTCCAGAGTCTGATGATGTTGATAGTATTTCCCGGTTCCATGTCTATGTATTTGATCCAATACAAAATATGACTCTGTAAATTCTGCCGCCACTATCGGAACCTCATGACTCTTGTAGAAAAGATATATTATACTTATGATCCCTAGCAAAAAGATACCTCCTTGGATCATTCGTTGTCTCCCACTGGGAATACCTGGCCTCTTGATACTCATTGATCCGATATGTACTGCTGTATTGTTGATGTAAGTAATTCTTAAGGGTCGGATTTTCTTGATCTGTCACACTGTAAATAAACGGTTTTGACTCTATTAAATAAAAATTTAAATCTAATTTAATCCTACCCAACACTTTCTCAATGTGCTGATGATTTTATTTACAACTGATTTGCACACTATGATTGCCCTTTACCTCTCAAACTTTTCTATGTTCGATGTTCCTGTCTTTTGACAGCCAAATTAGTTATTTTTGGTGATGGAAAAAAATGGGCTCACAATTTGCCGACTTAGCGATAAAAGGATTTAAAGATACAAGAACTCGACTCAACAATTTGATTGCCTCGAAACACAAGAGACACAGAGCATAGCTGACTCAATTGCATCGATCCGTTGTTTTCTAAATGACGTTACAGAACACTACTTATAACTTAGGCTACCCAGTCTACGGAGCTAAATTTGTCAATGATGACGTGTTGGTTGTCGCCGGTGGAGGTGGCAGAGATCAACCGGGGATCCGCAGTAAATTGACTGCTTTAAAAGTAGACTTCAGCAAGAAGAAATCAATCAAGAGGTTCAGGGAGATTACAATGGACAGCTCAGACGATTCGCCAACTACTTTAGACGCGGCTCGTGGAGTTATCCTTGTTGGTTGTAACGAGGGTTCTCAAAAGATCGCAGAAACTGGTGTCAATCACCATATCAGGAAATACATTTACCAAAATGATCATTTACAATTTACTGCAAGTATTGACTTCGATAGTGCAGCTAACCCGGATGTCTATACCAAATTAACAGCTATTTCACCAAACGGAGCTGTTGCTGCAATCGCTTCTTCCAAAGTTCCAACTTTAATTAGAGTCATTAACCCATTGGACTTGTCTCAGAAGTATGAAATTCAAACCGGTAGAGAAGTGAGAGATCTAGCATTCTCATTAGACGGTCAATTGTTGGCTTACGTTACATCTGGTGGTCTTGACATTGCGTCCATTGCATCTGGTGAATTCATCATGAAAAAAGCAGATTTCGATAAAGATCTAGTTTTCTCAAAAGTGAGATTTATCGCAAATGATACTATCCTGGTAGCTGCTACTTTTACCAATAAACCAGGTGCTGTACTATTGAAAGTGAAATTTAACAAGAATGGCGGTAAAGTGATCAAAAGGGGACAGGTTTCTACTAGATTAGGTTCAATTACAGCTTTGGAGGTGGACCCTCAGAACAAATTTCTTGTATTGGCAACAAATGAGAACTCAGTGGCTATCTTTAAGGTCAATGATTTATCAGGTGTCGAATCCTTTAAGAATCTACATGAATTGTTAATTACTAGAATTGCAATTTCACCGGACTCGAAATTCATCGCTACTGTCTCTGCAGGTAACACAGTTAATGTGATCAATAAATCCGGTGGAGGTTCTCTAGGTTCTGTCGTCAGTTTATTAAAGAAAATTTTGATCAATGTAGTGCTAGTTGTAATCGTTGCTGCATTAGCAAATGTCGCATACAAGAATAATTTACATTTGAAATCGTACGAATTTGCAAAGAAAAAATATTTAGAAAGAAGAGAACTGAAAAATATTGAATCATTTGAAAATGAAGTCATTACAACCACGAATATTATCGAAGGCGATATCGTAAGTATTTCATCATTCACCAAACCAGCTGATACATCCATTGATACGGGCGATTTAACTATATCCACATCATCTATTGTTCCAAGTGTTGAATTTTCAACTTCAAGCAGCGTAACAGCTGAATCTGATACTGTTTCTGTGTTAGAATCATCAACCACCAGGATCTCTGAATCTGATACTATTTCTGTTTTGGAACCACCAAGTACCGTGACCTCTAAAACAAGCACTATTTCTACTTTGGAACCATCTACCGTTCCATCCTCTTCCACACCAGACGAACCTCTTGAGACATATTCATTCGATAGACATTTAGAAATGCCAACATTTAACGAGGAAGAAATTTCGATGTTACTAGATCTTTCCTCTTCTATGGAAACTGGATCTTCGAAGATTAAATCAGAACATCCAATATCATCATCTCATCCAGTTATCGAGGCTTCTTCTTCTTCTTCTTCTTCTTCTTTGTTATCATCATCATCAACATCATTGCCATCACTTTCAATCATCCAACCATCTTCTACTTCTACTACTTCTACTACTTCTACTACTTCTACTACTTCTACTACTTCTACTACTTCTACTACTTCAACAGAATTATTGGCTTCAGAACGTGAAACTCCTGTTCACAGCAGGATTGAATTAAAGCCGTCAGTTGAAAAAGATAATACTCTCGAATCTGTTTCTTCTATGTCTAATACTTCCAAAATTATCTCAGGTACTAGTAAATTAGAAACAACAAATTTAGAGCAAACAACAAGCATAATCACCGAGAAGTTGTTATCGTCAAGTACGAAAAATGAATCTACCGTCACAGATAAACAAACAACAGTTCCAGGTACAGCACATTCTCATAGTACTCAACTAGAACCTGAAGCAACTATGGAAGTAACTACTACAATCGTCTCTTCAACAACTAAAACTGAGACCGGATCAAAATCTAGCGCAACTACGGATGAAACAATCGTTTCTGCAGCTACTTCCTTAGAAACAGAGTCTATAAAGGTGGAAACAGATCTAACTACTAGCACAACATCATCTTCCAGCTCCTCTAAGATCATTAAGACACAAATTTCTAAAATATCCACTATTTTACAAGAGCCTGTTATTTCAACCGATAAGAAAGCTACTGTAAGCACCATCGTAATTACTTCCTCTACAGTATCCGTAACAGAACCACCTGAGGAGAACATAAAGAGTGAATCAAGTACAATTGTGGAAAAATCCAAGGTTAATCCACATGTAGGCATTCTCAATAAAATTGAATCCAGTTCTTCATCTTCAAAGCCACTGACTGAAATAGACACTGCTACAACATCCAGTACTTTAAGCAGCTCCAAAATACTAACTAAATCACAAAGCACATCTAGCCTAGCCAGTACTAGTGAAACAGTAAGCTTTACAAGCTCCCCAACTTCTCATACCAGCAGTACTTCGAGTAGTTCTGCAGATGTAACATCTAGTGTTACCTCTACAGTTAAAGTAGTTTCAAAATCCGAAACTTTATCAGCTGCTTCGCAATCATCTACATTATCGACAATCTCAGATTCATCTATATCTGTGGAAGAAATTAGCTCTGAAGCAACAACTTCCAAGGTAGCCTCCACGCCAACATTATCCAAAAACACTGTCACTTCTCACTCCACAACAGACAGTAAGAAATCTGAACCATCTACTGAAAAAAGAGCTGTGAAACAAAAGATTACAATCGATGGGGTTGTTTATGTTGTAGCATCTTCAGATGAGGAAGATGAAGTTGCCACACCAACCGAAGTAATTAAAACGTTGAGTACTATGGAGCTAAAGAAAACTGAATCAACCATGTCGAGTAAAATTATTCCAAAAGAAACTACTGTAGTTGAGAAGGATACCAGTATAGGTATTAGTACTCCAAATGAGACTACCTCTATGGCTCCAGAGACTTCAACTCCCTCACCAAAGTCTACAAACACATCAAATGTGATAGATAATACATCTACAGAGTCAACTACTACATCAGTAGTTACCGAATCTGTAGAACATGATGAATTATAAACATGATATGAATATTTTGTATACTATCCCACTAAGGAAACCAGCAACAACTTTATAAACTTGATATATAACATATTTATATCTAATATTGACCAAAAAATAAATGTTACATTCGTATATGCAAATAATCTTTACTACTATATACATATAGAAAATAATACAATGCACATAACAAATTAGGAGGAATGACTTCTTGTCCCAAGGCTATCAAGAAGATCCATGGATAAATCCGGATCTGTTAGTTGTTCTTCTGGTGAAGAATCACTCACATGCTCTTTGTTAGTGCTATCATGTACATCTTTCTCAACAACCGCATCAGCTATCCTCTCATTTGCAACTTCCTTGGGTGTCTCTGCTTTCACTATTATATCTTCCTGGACTTTATCATTTGCCGGTTCTTCCTTTCCTTTTACAGACGCTTTTCGCATCTTTTTGGCGTCCTTAATCAATCTCCTAAATTGTTTCCTGAATAGAATACACCATCCCTTCCTATCGAATTTATCGGTCTTAACATTTAGTAGCAGCTTTTTATAGGTATTCTGAGTATCTGATCTTGAAGTCATCAGAGCACCGATAGAATTCGAGGAACCTTTACTGTTGTGAACTTTTCTTGAAGCTTCCCAACTTAGTAATTGTCTTTTCAGTTCGCTAACCTCCACAGGATTCAAAGAATCACAGAAATTTGAATTCCACAAAATCTCAAAATAGTTATATCTTGCTATCATATCTTGCTTGCTTCCATTAGTCGACAACCCTAGATTAGTCAATTTTTGTTTCACTTGTGTAATAGTCATTGAAGGTAAATCTAATTTCGGTAATCTTTGATGTCCTGTATCGGCTGTTGAATTCAAGTATTTATCAACATGCGAAACACTGTCATCCTGCTCTATTTTGTTATCCTGATGTGATCGTAATAACAGTGATTTCTCAGAGGGAGTGACCCTTGGCTTCTTCAGTACAGGTTTACTCTTGACTGGTCCCTCTTTTGGTTTCCTTCCTAAACTCTGTAATGTTAGGCATTCATCTAAATGTGTCCTTTCCAATTCTTTAACAGGGAAATATTTTTCACATATGGGACATGGAACCAATTCTACCGATTTCTTCATCATAGAATCAATTCTTGATGCAGTTGAACTTCTTTTTGCCTTTGAGTTTGTTTTGAAATATTTCGATCTAGGTCCATTCCTTAGTGATGAAGAATCGGTCAGATCTGTTGTTGTTCTTTTAAGTGGCTTTCTCCCACTATTTTCTATTATTTGTATATCGTCATCCTCATTTGAATCGGCATCAATAATTAAACTATCATCTTGTTCAGAACCTAATTCTATCAAAGAAGTATTACCTCGTGATTCTGAAATATCCTCGGGTTTCTTAATAATTTCTAAAATGTCTGATCTAATTGATTTGTACGTATCAATAATTTCACTGACTAAAAACTCACTTCTTAACATTGAATCTCTCAGCTCAGTAAGACATAACGGGCATTTGGCTTGTACGTTAATATATTCTCTGATACAAACTGAACAAAATGTGTGTCCACAAGGTGTTAAAACGGGGACTTTCAAAAATTCTTTACAAATATGACATCGCAACAACGTATCTAGTTGTGATAATTTCGGTACTCTTGTATGTGCAAAATCACTGGCATCTGATATCTGATTCTCCATCTGTGAGTAAAATCTTAGACACTCCTTGTTGTTGATATCTGTTTCATTGCTTACTTTCGCAAATTCAGGTTTCAAACTTTTTCAATGATCTGAAAAATTTCTTATGACGAGAAATACTAAACTATATTGAAACTATATAAACAAAAAAGAGAAAATATATATAAATAGAATAGAAAAAAAAAGTAGTATATATAGATGTAAATCTCATGTATAGCAATATAACTATACTTTTAACCAAATATCTGTACCGCATTGATTGGAATATCGAATGTCTTTTGTTGCGAGAAGTTTAACAACCACCCAGTGGTTCTTCACTTAACAAATTTTTACCAGAATAAACCAATTAAGAAAAAGAAAAATAATAATAATAATTTATAACCGAAAACCTATACCTAGGACAACGTGAGCAATACTAATCAATAGTTGCATTCCCAGCAGTTATCCCTCATTTCCCACAAAGATGAATAAAATAAAAATAAAGAAATAGAAGCCGGATGATATCAACTCTTTGAATCCTTTTTAGCATTGAATGGATACTCTAGAGTTGTATCCAAAGTATTCTCATCGATTAACGACGATCTCTCAGTGGCACGTTGCCAAACTGAGTAAACATCGACACCAAATAGTCCACCGCAAGCCAATTTAGACTTAATGGGTTCATTATTGGATTCACTATTGATCTTTGATGGAGAAAATTTCTTTAGTAAAGTTGAACCACCTGGAGTAGCGGAAACCTTCGACGAATTACCCATTGCTTTGAAAATCGGAGAAGAATAAATATCTTCGAATAAATGTGATGGAGTTTGCCATTTCTTCAAAATTGCGTCGGTGTCCTTAGGTGTTGCCATAAATCTACTTGGAGATCTTTCTAAACTTTGGGATCTTTTCAATTCTGGGGTCTTTAGCAAATTTAATTGTTCCGTTTCAATATTAGATATATTATTTTGCGATGTTAATGGTAGCAATTGTGTAAATTTATCTGAGTTTGAAGGTGGAATTGAAGAATTAGAGAATGGTCCTAATAAACCAGCAGTAGCATTACTATTTGTCACTGTTTCCACATTTTTGAAAGGACGAGGTGATAATTCATCAAAACTTGAATTGAATGAACAAATATATCTTTTTGAATTTTGTGGAGATGACATTATTGTCTTTGTGCTGTTATTGCCATTATTATTCCCTGAATACTCATTAAATGATAGGTATTCTCTTGGAGCTGCAGTGAAAATTGTATCGTTTGTTGATTCGAGTCCCAATGTTGTATGAGTTCTTTTCATTATTTGATTGCCAAACACTGTACCTGTCATACTTGCTCTTGTAATGTCCTGATATGCGATCTTGTTATTTGTATTAGTATTGTTTGATTTTCCTTTCACAGGTGTATGAATATTAAATTGATTTTTATTTGGTGTCTTGTTTTGTATATTGTCATCATCCTCGTCCGTAGTTGTGAAGACAATAGAAGGTGCAGTCATAATTGTCATTGAACTTGTAGAATTTACAGCTGGAGATGGAGAAGACGCAATTGATGAATCTGAGCTCGAGTCGTTATCCACGGGGTCCATTTGATCTCCATTTTGGAAGTATTGTCCAATATGAGCTATTCTTTGACGAATAATATCGTAACCTTCAGTATCACCTTTAAAGAATTTTGGCATAGATAAAGGTTTAACTTCCCAAAAATGGCCTTTCCCATCTGAAGACTTTTGAGTCTTGATAAAGGCTTCATTTAGTGATAAATTGTGTCTAATCGAATTTTGCCAACTTGAATCCTTTAATTTATAAAAAGTGAAATGTGTAGAGATCCATTGATAAATTTGTGATAAAGTCAATCTTCCATCCTTTGATTGTAAAATAGCTAAACAGATTAAAATTGCGTACGAGTACGGTGGCTTCTTATCTAATTCATCATTTTGTTGTCTTTTCTCTAGTGATAACAAGACTTCAGTCAATGATAGATTACCATTTGAACGTGGGCAACCTTCTGATCTTTGTCTCTTTGCAGTAGGAGCAATTGGTGAGGATTGAATTGGTGATAATGGACCATCGTCTAATTTCCTTATTAGCTGTTTCTTTGATTTTCTGACTGTTGAATTTGGCGGTGTAATTATAGTATCCTCATTACTGTCAAAGGATAAAGAATCGTTCATGGTAGATTTCATATTTGTCACAGCTATTGGTGACGACATATTGAAAGTTGTAGAATCTACCTCCATAATTGAAGTTGGATATTGTAAGTTATATTTGTTAAAAAAGAAAACTTTATTCCCACTTATTTATGTAAAGTTGATAAAACCAGATTGCGTTATGACTTCAATACAGTTGTTAAAAAAAAAAATTAGTAATACGCTTGAGTGTGTTTTTATTCTCTAACACTTGATAGCAAACTTTATATATACTGAAAAGTGATTTTAATCAGAATGCAATAGATAACCCTTTCCTATAAATATATTCCTTTTCTTAAAAAGAAGGATAAACGCGTTAAAAGTTGTATTGAATCACCTTATTTGAAAGAAAACGTAGAACCTCAAAAGGGAACGAAACACATTCAGCTTAAAGAAAAGACAGAAAATTTCTTCCGGAATGAAACAAGGGATTAGGAACTTTCTAAAACATTCCTTATATTCAAAGCTATTTCTATAATACTATCGACATCTAATGGATCCGTCTTTATATTCTATATGGCAATAAGTCAAATTTTTCTCTTTTTTTCATTTTCGCTTGTGGAAGATCGCATTTCGCGTCGCAGTTTCCCGTTTTGAGAAAGGAAAAAAAAAGTTTTTCGCGTCGCGTTTTCGTCACGCTGCTTGTGCGGCGGTTTCTGAGGCGTGTTTCACGATAATACGAACCATCGAAAGAGGGCAGTTTTGTGCGGTGGTTTCTGAGTGGAAGTGATTGTCCCAAGAAACATACGTAGCACTAGATTTCGCGTGTGTCCACGTGACCTATACCGATTCTTCTTCTTCTTCTTCTGGGATACAGAATTCATTTAAGACCTGCATCTAAACGTTCTTTACATGTCCGAAAGGTATCAATCAGTACTTGCGCAACCGTGGCAACCACAATGAACGCATTGTTTGAATGTAATTTTAGTACCTTTATTGGTTGCATCATGTTCTAATTGAGCATGAGGCACCCTGCAGATGCATGTTGTGCCATTATTCGATTCTCCGGTTTGGATGCAACGCAGACAGCATAGTTTCTCATATCCCTTTTTTCTCCATTTTGCAATAAGTTGCTTATCTGCATATCTTTCACGAAGTAACCACTGATAAAGGTCTCTAGAGATCAGCTTTCTTTTGTAAAATAATGTATATATGTACCGAGACCTCTCATGGTGAACCTGCATGATCTTCCACAGGTTCTCGTTGCCCTTTGAAGAGACTTTCGACTCCTTGGTATCCTGAATATCCTTTAATCGAACTTCAAAATCTTGTAGTGTGGGTTCAATCTTGCTGAACCCATCAGGTGCTTTTTTGGTACGTCTGGTAACAATTCTTGGCATGTCGAGATGTATATACAGTATAGGTAGACAGTCAATCCAATCGATTTCCTCTAATCCATTGACTGTTGCTTGTTTTGAACTGTTCACAGCAGTTGTTTTTCTAACACCGTGAAAATTTTTGTTAGCGTCAGATTTTTGCTTTTTTTTTGCTTGGAATATCGCTCTGTACGGTATGCGATGACACACTAAACAGATTCAAATCGACTGTCTAGCAATATTGTAGAGTTATACTTGTCTGAAATAATGAGACACTTGTTTGATTCCATTAGTGTTTTTGCCACCCAGTGATTTTCGTTATCATTTTTTTAACAACATCCTTGGTATGCCATCTGAGTTCACTATCAATTGTATAGTTGCGCAAACATCGGGAAGATGACAGCAGAGAGAAACTTAATAAACTCATCTAACATCAAAAAATACAGTACTCATACAGAATATATAGGTAATTTCAAAGTTTTTGCACAAAGCAAGGAGTTAACCTCAGCTAGTGGAAGGGACTCTATCCTGGCAACAGATATTATTCATCAGGAACTGAGAGTATGACGATCTTACGATTATAGTTCATAAGTACAATAACAGGAAAGTAACAACGTACTTTTCATCATATATTATTGTTACTTAGAAAATGATTATGATCATACAGTTCAAAAGGGGAATGTTTTGGTTTCTTAGAAGAGTATACCATCCGGCACTAACTTATCTTCTAAGATTACAAACTGACATAATAACATTACAGGGCCGTGAACTTGAAACAAGGTAACATTACAAGAATGAATAATTTCAACATACAGTGAGAATAAAAAAAAATGTTAATGTTTAAATCAAAAATGGAGCATATATTGCATTATTACGTCATACCACGTGACCTGAGCGATCTGAGACCAAAAAAATCATTCGACACCAGCAGGATTTGAACCAGCGCGGGCAGAGCCCAAGAGATAACCGAAACAAATGTTATTACAATAATACAATTCGAGTCTCTCGCCTTAACCACTCGGCCATAGTGCCACGAAATTCAAAATTTTGAAAAATTTTGTGTTTGTCATGATGGCATAGAAATTTGAATTTTAAAATAATAAAATATACTAATATTTTGAATAATTTGATTGCTGTTGGGGGGAAAATTTTGGGAATCGTTACCATATGACATTATTATGAAAAAATGTGTATCATATTAAGCCATAATATGCCGCGATTATGTCCACTAAGTGACGGAAATTTGTATTCTTTGTTGAGCTCTATTTTAATTATCTTTGCTTGTATTAATAATTAATGTATTCTTGACTAAGATAGTATTGTGGTGTGTACTATTGTCAGTCTTATAGGAGTGAGTAATTAGTAATAACTAGTATTCAATAAATTAAAGTATATAAAAGTATCTATCTATCTTTCATAACTAATGTTAATCAAGATGTAATGTATTTAATTATATGTTATTAATCTTTCTTTTATCTTATTTTCTTTATTTTACAACACGTTCTTTGTCTCGAGCGTGCGTCCTCAGCTACGCTTCGTCCGGGCGATATTAATTGTATGTTTGGCTCTATCTAAATAGTTCCAAAACAATACAAATTATGTTATGTGGTTATATCTCAAATGTTTAAGACCGCCTTAAATGTTTAACAACCGTTTTCGAATATTTAACACCGCGTTTTCACGGAATGAACAGCGTATCATAATATTAGCTAAGGAAACATTAATAAGCAATAAGGAGGATATTATAATCATATATAAATAAGAGAAATCAGGACTTACTTTCAAGATTAAGACTGGTTCGAATTTAACACATTTATATATTATTCTATATACTAAATAAAACGAGTAACAATTTTAATACAATACGATTAATTGGTTTCACACTATAATATAGCAATCATGAATAGAATAATATAATTTGTTGCTAAGTTCAGACACAGTCTATCCTTGAATGTTCGCTTCTACTCACTAAGGAATATATGACATCTCGGACGACAGAGATCCGAAAACAAGGAATATAATGTGTATTGTTTTGGAACTATTTAGATAGAGCCAAACATACAATTAATATCGCCCGGACGAAGCGTAGCTGAGGACGAATGCTCGAGACAAAGAACGTGTTGTAAAATAAAGAAAATAAGATAAAAGAAAGATCGATAATGTTGCAAAGCCATTATGAGGTTCTTGTCGGAATTTCTAAGTGAAACAATTACATGAGAAATATAAAATATTTTAGAAATATAATAAGATAAAGATTGATAAATTTGATAATGTTCAATATTTAAAGATCTACAAGAAAAAGAAACAAGAGAAAATGTAATTAAGGAACTTATAATTTCTACAAAGCTAGTATTGGAGATTTGTAATCACGACATGAACAATCCAATATTATATAAAGGGAACATATTTTCATTCAATGAAATTATGTATTTTCCTAATTAAATTGTATACTATTTTTTTAATTTGTATAATAAAAAGATCAGACGAATATACGTTGATCTAATAATATAATAAATTTGTACACTATCTTTTAAGAAATGGAATCTAATAAATCTATAAATTTACAACAACTTTATATACTTTAATTTATTGAATACTAGTTATTACTAATTACTCATTCCTATAAGACTGACAATAGTACACACCACAATACTATCTTAGTCAAGAATATATTAATTACTAATACAAGCAAAGATAATTAAAATAGACCGCAACAAAGAATACAAATGTCGGTTTTATAGATGATTATAAGAATCCCAGCGTCATTCTATTAACTGTAGGGATATGATATGAATTATTAAGGTGCATTACATCTGTTGCAAAGTCCATCATGAGGTTCTAAATTTCTATATCTTTGGAATGAGAGGTGAGAAACCGATCAAATAGTATTCAATATATATAGATGTTAGATTTTGTTGGAATTATATTTATCGTCAGACACGGTAAGATTCTTTACAATGTGAATATTTCCGTGAAAATTTTCACGTATATAAAGGAAGCGCGATTCCTGTTTTATATAATGTTACATAATTCACTTCTATATATCTCTTCCTTGTAAAAGAGGGAGAGGAGTAATACTGCTACTGCAGGACACATAGTCTTCCAGTACAGTATCTAATATACTAATCTCATTCCCAAATATGTCAGATTCTCGATAAATAAATGTGCATTTAGTAACATATTTCAACAATAATTTAATTAGAGAAATATGTCATTTCATTGAATGAAAGTATGTTTCCCTTATATAATATTGGATTGTTCATATCGTGATTACAAATCTCCAATACTAGTTTTGTAGAAATGATTTAAGTTTCTTAATTACGTCTTCTCTTGTTTCCTTTTCTTGCAGATGTTTAAATATTGAACATTATCAAATTTATCAATCTTTATCGTATTATATTTCTAAAACATTTTATATTTTTCATGTAATTGTTTCACTTAGAAATTCCGACAAACTTAGTTCTAACCCTTTTTGTCCTGCTGGTTATTTCTACATATTACTCCCTCGTAGATTCTATAAAAAAGATTTGACTGACGGCAAAACATGTCTTCCCTTCGACATACTTGGTTTGACTGTGGAATTCACGCTGGAACTTGATTCCACCAGGTCAGTAATATGGAAATCAATATCTGATTAAGTATAAAGCCTAGATGAGTATGTTTTTTTATCATATTTCCATTAAGAAGCTATTTTTTGGGTATTCGAATAGCTGTCATATATGTAGTCGATATCAGCCTTTGAATTACAAGGCACATCCAAGACAATCTTGTATACCCGACGGTCATCTCTTTGCATTCGAACATCAGTTACCCAATGTTCTGCATTAAAGACTCGCACGCAAGCAGCCGTCTTGTTTTGTAGTTCCCGTACATCCAGATATTTTTCGATAAATTCTCGTATATCTGCTTCAGATGTTATATTTTTGCAATTAGTGTCCTTTCCAACTATCCATGTGTCTATACCTACTTGCCACGATATATCATCTTTGATTATTTCCCATATCGTGTCAGTGGTGCAACTCTTATTCCTCGCTAATAGAACAAGCCATTGTGGACACTCGATACCAAAATAGTGATATATTTTAATGAATATGCCACCGATATGGCTTAGCAATCTCTTAAGCACATATGGGAGTCTCATTTCTTGGAATATTCTGTATACGAAAGAAAATGGCGCCTTTACAATGGAATACACTAATTGTACTTTGTGGACTGGGTAAGAACTAAATGTTCTGTTAGTCGGTGACATTTTATATGTTTCATCATATCTGGCTAATACCATCGTTACAACCTCATTTTGTTCAAAAACAGTTTCTATGGTAGAAGTGTCGTTGTTAGCCCAATGAGCAACAATTACCTTGCAGCACATGCTGGAAAGGATGAAAAGAATCACTGGCTTAACAAACATAAAACAGTACAATTTATTTACAGAAGGAGTAGAACAGGAAGTATCAATTAATGTTTGCTATTAAAATACACGTATATATTCATTCTGGACTGTTAGGAATGTTATCAATCGACTTTTCAAATGAAGAAATAGAATCGTCAATCGCAGTATTTATATTGCTGGAATGGTTAATTTATCACACGAGACATTTTTCACATACAACGCGATGTTGCTGTGAATGCAAATTGTATATAAAGCGGATACTTCCCAAAATATATAACTCTCTACATACTACATTTATTACTCTCTTTTACTTAATGAGAGGGGAGGGGATCTATTGCTGGAACACACCAACATCCCAATGTTGTAGCAATTGCACTTACTAACAGCTCATTACCGGCTCTTCCTTCCCCTAAAGTATGTCTATGGTCACCATATATTGATTTCAATCTACTGAAACTTCTCTCTGTATTAACGGATGTTACATTGATCGATAGCAAATATTGTATTAATAATGGTAAGATAGAATGCGATACCATACAAGAACCGGGATTCCATGTTCTTATCTCTTCTAGATATAATCGAACAATTTCAAAAAAAAATCTACTTTTTAAAATAACAAGGTCGTCCCTCTCTTTTTTAAAGAACATCCTTTTAATTTTCCGATTTCCTTCTACAATGTTTAAATTACTGCTAGAGGAATCCAAAGTTACTTTCATTTTGTTTGCACATTCTTTTATAACCTCTTCGCTATTTGTCTACCTAAAACTGTCGAACTCACGTAATTCCTTTTCTACAATAGCCTCGATATTTTTTTTTACAAGTTGGTCCAGAGATAAGTCGGCAGTTTTAGTTTGGTATTGCATTCGCAATAATTCTCCCATATCATTGGAACATTGGTTATAATCCTCTTCTTTATCGAAGACAAATTTAAATGTCGGGGGATTGACATCTTTGACATTGCTTCTACTGTCTTTAACTTTCAATTTAAGAAGTTTGAATGCAAGGTCTGCCAAGACATCGACTTTTTTAACATGAAATGGATTACCACATTCTACAACTTCATCTGGTTGGAAATGAAGTAAACCACAAGCGTAAAGTAGATAATTACATGACATTGCTTTCACAAAGTACTTGTTATATTTAGCATCAAATAGTGGAAATGTTACAGGCATGTTCAGATGATCTGAAAGTTCATTTCTGAAAGCAACCGTTCTTTCTTTCAAATAGCACATTGAGGGGATGTAACATATGCTCAACGGTTTTCTTTCAGAATACAATCTTGTTATACTTTCGAAGGGTGCCAGTACTTCATAAAGAATATTTGCGACATGGTAATCTGTTTTTTTACAAGAGTATTTATATCCTTCAGTTACACCAGAAAGGTTTTTCGAAAAGTTCACATATCCATCAAAATTGAGGAGAAAATGCTCTAACATGTAAAATTGAACATTCCATCTTGTTCTGCAATATGCAGGTGGTAGTGTTTTAACAAATTTTAAAAAGGTTGACTTTAATTTAGTTGATTTGTGAGTGCGCAATTTCGAAGATAACATGATTAAGTTATCCATCACTTTATAAGATGAACTAATATTAGAATCTGAAGATACAGTCTCCTGCTGCTGGTCCACAGAATTGATATTGGATGAATGGTATTTATTCAATATATCCTGTACATCACTAATCAAATCTTTCGCAAATAGTTGGACTTGATGAATTGCACAACCGGGATGAACAGGAAGGCGCTAAAATTATTATCCTTCAAAAAGACATCAGTAGCTCCTAATAAGTTACTTGCATTATCGGTGCAGCAGGATGTAAGAAAGTGTGACATATTGTTTTCCAGTGCGACTTCTTTTAACAGCTCAGTAATATATTCTTTTTTCTTACAGACATCAAGCGTATATTGTGCAGGAATTGTTATCTTAACCATGTTTTTATTAATGAAATTCATCATCACGCAGATACTGTCATTCCCACTATTTGTCAACCATCCATCCGTTTCCATTGACACCCATGGGACATTATCAAACAAATTTATGAAATGATTCTTCATAAGGCTATCCATTTCTTCTTTTGGAAAAACTCTCTTTGTTAACGTTAAACCCAGGTAATGTTTTTTGCTGATTCAGGAAATATGCTTTTGACAATCTCGTGGAGGCACCTAAATGCACAACTCATTGGCTTCTATCCCAGGTTTCGCTTCACAAGTTTCCTATATAGTTCTGACACCTGCGGATATAAATGCCTCCACAAGATTGTCAAAAGCATTCTTACACTCCAGCTGTTTTATTTTTTTTTATTCTGAACATTCATAACAGTTACATATATAGTTAGTCGTCCAGCCTTCGTTTTTAAAATTTTTTCGACATTACTTTCAACTTTTTATAATCATTTCTATAAGGACATTGATAGTTCAATAATTTCTTTTCAGCAACAACATTAGTAGGTAATGTCAACATATGTTCATCTATGATGTGTTTTTGACTCATTTTTGTTGCAATGCACTTTTTATGCCTGCTGTCTTTAAATTCAATTAGTTTATTTCAAATGACGGGAACACTGCTATCATAGTATTGGCATATCCTTATATTTCCATCATTACGTACCACATTTATTCTAGACGAGAAACGTACCTATAGACAAATCATTGGCGGTTGAATATCCTCCATGGAAATTCTGTAACTCTAATGTTTCAAACCTAGCAATCGGTTTTCCCTTAAATAAAATAAAAAATTTCAACCTCAACAGTGAGCTATTACGAAGTATTACAACTTATACCCAAATAGCTTATTATCGTTCTAGGTTTTATGCTAACAGTAACCATTGAATTTATATAGGATTGCATAAACAACAAAATTCTAGTACTCTATCTTCTGATAACCAAAGCCAGAAAGAACGTTATGATATCAGGAGCAAAGAACATAATCAAAAGAACACCGGAATATGTTATTATATAACCTACAGTACAAAAATTGAAAATAATATGATTATATGAGCCAGGCCTATTCGTTCCAACGAGGTTGTATCTCAAAAATATGATATTCTAATTCTCCAAAATTCACACATTTGGCTAGAACAAATTCTTGTGCCTAATGCCAACACCCCTATGATAACTGTTGCAATCAGTAAATTTAATCTTAGTTTACTCGCGCTATCGAGATTAAACCATATTGCTGCACTTGTAATTGCGAAGACTGTTCCATAAAAATATATAGAGAGCGAATCCATAAAAATATATAGAGAGCGAATCCACAAAAGCAAAAAAGCGCTTTCTGTTGTCTATTAAGATTCCTATTAACTGTTCTAATTTAGATCGGGCCAGGTTTAATTTCCCTCGTGTGTTTTCCATTTCAGTTTCAATATCTTCTATGAAACGACCAGGAATAGCATTTGAACCGTAAAACTGTACGCTCACTTTGAAATTGCTTAACGCTATGCCGACCTCAGATATCATACGGCATAAATCTGACAAGATCCGATGCCTAGAGCCCTGGTACCATTCCAGATATGATACTCCTAGGAGAACAGTGTTCATGTTCTCTTCTAGCTTCTCATTGATCTCGTTTTCGATCTCGGGTAGGATGTTGAATGTGATGTTTAAAATAGCTATCAATGTGGCTATGACCAGCGCTGTAGTTCTCCTGTTTACTATATCTGTTTCAAGTCCCAATGAAACTGATGTAACTACATACAGATCAGGAAATTCACCTGAAATGATAAGCATCGCCCCAGTCAGCAAAGTGGCATACTTAAACCTCTCAACAATATTGGTCCTATCACGTACATGTTGAACCCATTCTACTTTTGTTGGTGTTAATTTTATATTTTCATCTATTTGTGATGCACACCATTTGGTATATGTATCTAACATCATCAGACGTTTCACATTTTGTGATAACAACTAGAGCACTGCCACATAGTTCTAAAACTTGTTCAAATTCGGTAGTCCAGGTTTTTGGAGTAACATTTACAATGTTACCTTTGATTAATGCATATGCAATAATGTCACGGTCGATCTGGTGCTTAAAAAGTGGAATAAAAGTATGATTAGCTGCTATGTTTCCTAGTTCGTAATTTTCAGGCATGCTTATTTTTCTCTTCCTCTTTTGAACTTCAATAGAATAAATTACTCTAAGGTTTTCGAATAATGTTCATTCCTTTTAATAAATCGTCTTGTAAAAATAAACAATTTTATAACTTTGGGAAACTTCAAAGTTTTGTGACGTAAATTTCCCGAAACAATTGAATGTGTTTGTAAATTTCAACACTTTAGTCCCATTGCACTGTAAATAGCGTGTCACTGAAGCGATGACTATTTGTGTCGTTTTTTTTGTATCCGGAAACAGACCAAAGCGGCGACAATTGAACAGGACAGTGGCCCATTCCTAGGCATACCATATGTAGAGCAGTAAGAACAGTCTAACAGTCACTAAAGTTGAAGTTTATCACGTGAACCAAATATGCACATTTACATATATTTCCCTATAGTATCCTGGGACTGTCCAGTTTCAACAGCAGATATATCTAACATTTTCAGTTGGACAAATTATAATATTAAGTCTCACCTGAGAGGAAAAAGGGTACATTTACAATAAAATAAAATAATTCTTAGAATTATCGGACTTCTGAAACATTTAGCAGTTGCACTATATTTGATGATCTATACTCTATTAATCATTAGTACTCAAATGTACGTGCTTGATAATCAATTATACCACTATCGCCACAGTAAAAAGATTCATTTTTTGTAATGTTTAACATTAAAATAGTTATGGGATTAAGTGGCCAAAGTACATTGTATAGATCTCGATTTAAAGCAATTGACTAATACCTAACCGAAGACAAATATATAATAGCTCTATTGCTTCAATAGAATTATCTATAACATCTTTGAGAAATCTCTTTAATCGATTATACCTTCTCCTTTAGCAAATATTCGCACATTCATATAACGGTTTATCCAGTGCAATCAATAAAAAAATGGTTACTGGCTGAAATTGATAAGAAGACTTAAGGGGAAATGGTGACCACTCAATCTTAATGTCGAAATTAAGGATGCTCCCTCTGGTATATTGGCTTTTCTCTATGTCGAGTATAAAATTGCGATATTAAATTTTCTTGTCTCATCAAGGTATTAAGCGAAGTGCTAGTGGAGAGTATCCTGATATAAACCTTGTTGATCTCATCAAACACTTTGTATTTCTGGTCTCCACTGTACTCTTCTAAACAGTCATCTGATTCATCTTGGAGTATGTCAACGAATGCAAAACTTAATTTTACCTTGAGAAATAAAAGAGAATCGTTTCTTGAACTTGATCCATAAAAATTAACGTACTTGGGAGTAGTCAATAAATACAATCGAGGTAAAATATATATAGCATAGTAATTTAGCGCTCGAATAGTTTCAGTAAAAATATAACACACACTTCAGCTTGGTACGGCTTAACTCGTATAAGTCTTATAACAGCTGAATTGAGGTTCTAAAGTGAAGCCTACGAAACATGTATAGCAATTATCTAAAAGAGTGCTTGTGCTCAACAAGAATACATGCAGATATCCATATTTTTGCGCATGAATATCTCTTTGGTCATATTTTTTTGTCTCAAAGTAATGCACTGGGCACACTTCATATCAAAAATGATTTGTCTTTTCAAAGTTTGTCATATCTAGAATTGATTATCTATAAACTTCTATACAATAATAGAATACAGATCGCTGAAATAATGTAAGAACAGCAGCCTCTAACAATGGCAATGTTCTTCGAGAAACTGACACTGAAGCTACTTGTTCGGCCTCTAGGAATGTATCTCAAAAAAAATGTGAGGACTTTGACGAGACAAGTCCTGATTTAACAGAAGTACGCACCGGTGCACCACATCAAACACATGCCGATAGTCTCATCCAAGAGTATTAATTAACACATCTAATCTTGATGATATTTACACCCTTGTTATATGATGATTATATGCATTTTATGTAATTCACTTTAAAACCCGGATATAGCTATTATATATTAACAACAACCAAGTGGTATTAAACTATAAAGGTCTACTACATCTTCACTACATCGTTTCATAGCAATAAGCTGTTGTACTATATATTTTTACTCCAATTGCATCTATTCAAATACTCTATTACCGTAACATTCTATTTCGTCACAGGATACATAATATTGTGGTGAACTGTGTACGACATCGGATACTGTATCCCAAAAGAAGTCTATCTGTCGAATATCATGATTGTTCTCAACTTTCAACTATCGACTTCTAAGCTTTATGTGCCACTGTGTAAGACGTAATCTCAATATCGTAAAACAGCTTGCCAGAATACGTGAAGCAAAAGTACGTCATCCACCAATTCGGCATATATATTAGGTTGTTATGATAGGTCTGCTTCATTTTTGGGAGATTGTCCTTATATGTTCTGGAAACTTCTATTGGAATTATGCATCATACTCTGCTTATAATCATGCGTTGATCTTGCAACATATCTAGTACCAGAGAACAAATCTTTTGAATCAGCTAGAGTCCCCAAATTGAATAAAGCATACTATGTACAATAGACTCTTCATTCTCCATAACTTACTCATTTCCTTCATTTCTGCATCTCTGGCATGTAGTGTTTTGCTGTGAATACAGTGGTGGTAGAGATACCCTATTGTAAAAATCATAGTTATAAAATAGCTCCTCTAAAGACTCCCAGGTAGTACTAGAGTATGGTATAGTTGGTGGAAGGACTGCCGTGTTAAAACGGCAACTGCAATCTGACACCATGTATCTTCTCTGACGCCATAACCATTCTGACCTACGTAGAACAAACTCGTCATCAGTAACGTCTATACCTGGAATACGTTGTTTGTACTCTATATGACGCTCGAAAATCATGAAAATAATTGGTCTGAAGATGGCCCAAGAAAATGTACAAGGACAGTAATAGAATGTATCATTTCTGGAGATCATAAGAGCAGTAACATTGTCATATATACTTCTGACATTGTCCATCGAACAATTGATGAAGAGCATCGGAAAATATTCTAGGGGTTTTGGAACCACATACAGTTCAACTGTGTCACGTTTACGTAGATGTATTTGTTTATGCCAATCTTTTTTTAACTTTGTTGTTGTACAGTTATATGTCAATGGTACAAACCGAGTGTTTTTCTCAATAGTTTCCAAGATATCTTCGTAATTTTCATCCTTTCTTGACCATTTAGAGAATCCAAACAACCTCCTAACGTTCTCTGCGATTGGAGAGCTAAGAACAAGAGCGTCACTTTCGTCACTTCCTATAACTAGTAGCATAGTACAATAAAATGGATGGAAATAAGGTTGTAATGGAATTGGAACAGGTGTTGGTGGTTCTTTTCTTCCACTATAGAAATCTAATTCTTCTTTCCCCTTAATTGGTTCGCCGTTTGTAATGGATTCGCCATATTTTGTTGAGTTGGGATTCCCGTTGAAGCGTTTTCACGTGTCTCAGCCTCTAGACCTTGAGCGTTAGCATTGTTAGCGGAATTGTCGTTATTAGAGCTAGACATTGGTAGTGGTTTTCAGTATGTATTGGTATATAGTTTTGTAGTACGTGTCGATTATATAGATTAGTTATTGGTTATTTCTATATAATGTTACTTCAATTGTGTTCTTCTCGTTATCCTTTCATGGTAAATAATATATGGAAGGAGAAC
This sequence comes from Maudiozyma bulderi, assembly GCA_031590215.1. Lineage (NCBI taxonomy): Eukaryota > Fungi > Ascomycota > Saccharomycetes > Saccharomycetales > Saccharomycetaceae > Maudiozyma > Maudiozyma bulderi. Next base: position 733,103 of record CP134445.1, read on the forward strand.
TCTATCATTCGTCCCTCTATGATATTATCACGTTCCTTATATATCAGGGCTTGTTTCTTAAGGTAGGAATGAAAGTCTTCGCAATCTTACGTTCTCGTTATAATCCCCATTATAACGTCGCACCCCTTGTTTCACTCTCTCTTATGTCGAAGGTTTCGACTCGGAGGTTTTTATCCATCTAACATGCTGCAGGTACCCAATCAGTACGCAGTATGTTCTATGGTGCTAACATAATCCTTCCTTATTATGTTAGCTCCTCAATCTGTTGTCTTGTTAGTAACTATTCTGTTGCTATTCCATATCATCCCTGTTATTACTCTGTCTCGTCATGCCTTTATTATCGGGCAGTAATATCCGTTCCAACACCTCCCCCTCAAATGATAGTGTATCAGGCTAACATTTGATTGAGTTTTGTTGGTTTATCTTCCCATGAAATGGGTAGTTAAACGTGGAATGGTTATAATGGCTGATACTTGCCTATGTGAGATCAGTATTACCGGTAATATTATTGTGCCTTTTATCTTATTATGATATGGAGATTGAGGTAGATGTCATGCATTAACATCTCGAAATTACACTTTTCTTAGTAAAAACTAGAATAACAAGTGGACTATGGTTCTTGTAGTGTATTTCGTTATTGGGAATATGCGTTGCGGAATGGTAATTACAATTCATCATTATCTAGTTTGAAAACTCATAAAAAAAAATGCATTACGCACGAACAATTCGGAAAGAATTGAACAGTGTCGGACTCATTGCTTAAATCATTAATTGATTTAATTTTATATTACAATGTTACCGACTAAAAAAAATATTAAAAGAACTAGATTTTTGATATTGTAATTATATGTATATGCAGATGAAGTGTCTATAAAGATTAGTGAAATTTAGTGAATACCAAGGGTATTCCTGTGTGTATGAAATGTATTAATTGGAAGAGGTTTCGTGAATATGTCTGCAATCATTTCATTAGTTGGTATATAATGTAATGTTACCTCTCCTAGTTGTACAAGTTCGTACAAGTATTTATAGCGAACGTCCCAATTTTTGATTGGATAGTATTCCTTCTGTAAGATGGTTATTGTACTTGTATTGTCTTGATATAGGTGAATTGTGTCATATGGTTTGTCACCTAATTGCGATCTAAGATCGTTGATTGTTTGAAATAACCATCTGCAACTTTGGACTGCATTAAAAGCTGCGTCTAATTCTGCATGTGTAGAGGATGTACATACTCGTTGGGATTGTTTGCTGCGCCATAAAATAGGTATGTTATTGTAGTAAGCTATGTATCCACCTTGACTGTGTCTGGTTATAGGATCACTGGCGTAGTCACTATCACAATATATTTTGAATGAGTCATCAGTTGTAGCTGAACTATTCATGGTTAATTTTAGGTTTTGATTTGCTTGGTAGTATGATTGTAGTCTTTGTGTGAATCTCCATGTGGCTTCGTTTGTGTGATCTAAGAAATGTGTTAAATATGTCGTAGCATATGTTAAATCTGGTCTGGTTGTTAATGCTGTATAAAGTATTTCACCTATAATAGATCTAATTGGGAATTTTCTGGAAGTTGAATTATTCATGTCTTCGTCAGTTAGGTATTCTTGATATGATGGAGTGTCAAATTTTGGTAAGGAATCTTCTGTTAGTTGTTTCATCTTATATGTTCTCGAAATTTCCATCGTATGTGGACCAGTACGTTCGTAATTGACTCCTAAAAATTGTTCTAATTCTCCCATGTCATTTAATTTTACCTTTGCTTTTTGTATATCTTGAATAGCTTGAGTAATTAGTAACTCATTGGAACCTGTGATGAGACAATCATCAACATATAATAAACAAATTACTTTTTCAGTGAATCGTTTTCTGATGAATATTGTATCGCTTGTATTGATACTGTGGAATCCAATAGTACTTAATGTATGAGCAAAGTGATTGTACCAATTTAGACCGCTGACTCTTAATCCGTAAAGACTTTTGTTTAGTTTTAAACATTGAGTAGCTGGATTAAAGTCTGGAATGAATAATTGACCGTATGGTGGAAATCGCATGTATAATTCTTTGTTAATGTCTGCATGTAGATATGCAGCAGTGACATCGGCTTGGTGTATTTTCCAGTTAAATTGTAATGCAATGGTAATAATTATCTTGACTAATGCTTGATCACTAGTTGGACTGGCGATCGATTCTTTCTTATCTTTCTTTTCTCTATTACCTGCAGCGACCATTCTTGCCTTGTATTTAACTATTTCATTGTTCTTGTTGACCTTTGTAGTTAACACCCATGTGAGTGGAATTAACATAGTATGTGGTGGTTTTCTAGTAATAGTGAACGTGTCGTTATTTTCATGGTTGAGGAGTTCCATTTTCATGGCTTCTCGCCATTCGACATATTTTACCGCTTCACTGGGTTGTGGGTTGGTTGGTATATTACTAGATACCTTTGCTTGCTTGTTATGACTTTGATGAATATTATTTATAGTACTTTCACTTGTATCATTTCTTCTTTTTAGTGGCGTCTGCTGTATAATGGTGTCAGTATTGTTATCTTTAGTGAAATATGGAGTGTTATGGGAAAAGTAAGTATGTGTGGAATATATGAATCGGTTTGATAATCCGTCATAAATAATATGTCCAATGATCTTATCTATTCTAAAACCTAAATATGCGCCTATATGAGTTACTGGTTCTAATTTTGATTTGCCTCCTCTATTATCTCCTTGTAGATATGATACTGTAGTGCCGAATGGGTGAAAGATTTGTGAAGAAATTGTAGATCTTCCGTATAATAATTCTCGTGGCGATTCATCATTACGGCCTTGAGGAAGTAAATTATACCATTCGGTTATATATTGTACAGCATAGCCAATGAATCGTATTGGTACGTTGGTGTCCAATAGTAATGCTCTTGTGCCTTCAATGATGGTTCTATTGGCTCTTTCAACCTTGCCATTAATAGCTGGTGTATACGTAGGCATGTGTATCCTTTTAATTCCGTAATCATTGATTAACTTTTCCATTTTAGTGTTGTAGAATTCGGATCCATTATCAGTAAGTAACGTTTCTAATTTGTATTGAGGAAAGTGATTGGATATACTTTTTAGGTATAGATCAATTGTGTTACTTGTTTCTGCTTTGGATTTTAGTTCGTATGTCCATATAAATGATGTGTAATGATCAATGATTATCAGAAAATATTTATAACCTAAGTATAATAAATCTGCACTAACTCGTTCTAATGGATGGGTTAGTTGTGTTAAATAAGGAGCTTTTTCGTGATGCTTTGAAGGTTTTGATTGTAAGCATGCTTCGCATGTATGTTCTTCTTTCAGGGACCTTAAAATATCTTGAGTCTGATTTTTGGAAAGCATTATTTTTCTCTCAGCAGATTTACCTTGTATTAATTTTCTTATTTTTCTTTGGTTGAAATGACCGCAAATTTTATGAATATTTCCCATCACTTTTGTTGTAGAACTTATGTGATGGACAACTAATGGTTGTTTAATTGGAAGTACGGAGTAGCCATTGATTTTGGAGTATTTGCATAATTTTTCTTGAGTATCAAGATTAAAAATATAGCATTTATCTGAATCATAATGTGAGTTAAGTCCAATATGATAAGTTTCACATAATGTTTGTTCAGATATAATCAATGGGAAATGCATTTGATATGGTGGTTCAAGTAGAAATACACTTAAATGAATAACATGATTACCAAGGTACAAATCATAGATACCGGAACCGATTATTGGTATAGTGTCCTTAGTAAAAGTTTGAATTTCATCATCATTATATTTTATGGAATGTAGAAGTTCAGGTTGTGTAGTTACACTGACTTTTGCTCCATTGTCAAACATCATATAGTTGTTTAAGTCTTTGTGGATAGCATTTATATTATAGTCTATCATACCGTTGAATGATGGTTGAATTGTGTCTTCATCTTTTGGTTCGTTCCATTTTGTTACTGGTTCTATGGTTTGTATTTCTGGTGTTGGTATTGGTTGCGCAATCATATTTATATTCTTCTTGTGATTGGATTTGGCTTGTTTGTCGGTGTTAAATGTTTCTTGTTGGCGTTGGTAATTTTTCCTGTTATATTTATGGTTATTGCGTTTGTTTCCGTAGTAACGTTTACCTTTTTTATATCCTTTATATGATTGTGATTGTCTATTATATTTGTCTTTTGGATTGTTGTATTGCTTACTTGAGAAGTCTTTCTGAAAATGAATGTTGTTCATTTCGTGAGCTCTTGTGGTGGCTGGTACGCTATCTTTTAAATGTGTTGGAGTTGATTTAATATGATGATTCAATATCGCCCTTATTTTCGATAGTGTATACTGTTCCGGGTGGAGTTTCCATTCGTCGTATATTGAAGCAAATGATGCTGCGAAGTGTCTTTGAGCTATGTCCATGACGTGTGATATATAACTTTTTTCAAGCATGATTGGGTCATGGTTCAGTTCATTTAACTTTTTAATAATATTATACGTGGTGTTAATTCGAGCTGTGTTACACGTATAGGATACATCTAAGTCACGTAGTAGTTGATTAGCTATTTCTCCAGGATGTTCAGGAAAATATTTATTTTTCAATGCTTCAAATAATTCAGTACAGTTACTTGAATTACGCATATCTCTATAATCGTCGGGAAATAGTTGATGTAATATAGAAGTACGAATATATCTTTCTTCGGAAACTTGAACAGGATTTGTCATATCGTTTGTGAATTCTTCTTTGAATAAGAAATTGTCGAGGCCAATTGTGATCATGCAATCTTTAAATTCTTGGTACCAGTCTAAGAAAGTGATTGGATCAACAGCTGATGGATCGCTGTAATTAATTGATGGACGAGATAATTGTTTAATAGCATCTAGAACTGTTTTATTTTGGAATCGTTCATCGTTATATTTAATAATGTTAAATTTAGACCAATTAATATTATAGTTTGTAAAATTAGCTGAAGTAATTTCACTATATGGAATTTTCTTTTCACGATGATTGTGATGGTGATGATGATGATGTATGGATCGATCAGTATGACCGTGATTGGTTGATTCGTCTTGATCTTGAGAATTTTCACTAGAATTGGAAGTCGAGTCATTATTAGAATAATCCCTTCTGTTTGCTAATTGGATGATTAAATTTCTTAACTCATTAATATCTTCCATTGTTGGTGTACGTTCAGATGTTGTTGTTTGAGGAATACTTTCTGAATTATTGTTTCTACCGTTAGCTCTTCTTCTTCTTCTTCTTGAAGTAGTTGGAAGTTCATTTTCATTAGGATCAGTGATCACTCTTGGAGTAGAGGACCCAGTCTGAGATCTGGTTCTTGGGGCCTGTTGACCAGAGATAATCGCACCATGTTGAGTTGGGATTCCCGTTGAAGCGTTTTCACGTGTCTCAGCCTCTAGACCTTGAGCGTTAGCATTGTTAGCGGAATTGTCGTTATTAGAGCTAGACATTGGTAGTGGTTTTCAGTATGTATTGGTATATAGTTTTGTAGTACGTGTCGATTATATAGATTAGTTATTGGTTATTTCTATATAATGTTACTTCAATTGTGTTCTTCTCGTTATCCTTTCATGGTAAATAATATATGGAAGGAGAACTCTATCATTCGTCCCTCTATGATATTATCACGTTCCTTATATATCAGGGCTTGTTTCTTAAGGTAGGAATGAAAGTCTTCGCAATCTTACGTTCTCGTTATAATCCCCATTATAACGTCGCACCCCTTGTTTCACTCTCTCTTATGTCGAAGGTTTCGACTCGGAGGTTTTTATCCATCTAACATGCTGCAGGTACCCAATCAGTACGCAGTATGTTCTATGGTGCTAACATAATCCTTCCTTATTATGTTAGCTCCTCAATCTGTTGTCTTGTTAGTAACTATTCTGTTGCTATTCCATATCATCCCTGTTATTACTCTGTCTCGTCATGCCTTTATTATCGGGCAGTAATATCCGTTCCAACATATTTTAACATTAGCTGAAGTATCAAATCATCAAACTTGGTATCTTCAAAGGTTGCAAATATTGGTTTGCTTTCGAAGTTAGTACCCTTGAGGATAATGCTATCATTCTTTTCAATTGCATCCATTTTGAATATTGGGCGAGTTTGTTGTATTTATGTTCTTGTGATATGGCTTACATCCCTGAATCCATAGTTTATTTATATACTTTGTCAGAAACCGAATGGGTTAATATGAAAGATCCGAAGGTAAAAAGGTAAGGAAGTCTGAGTATTTTCTGTCCCCTTTTTCCTACCGAAATGTGACACTTTTTCTGTCATATTTCATCTAAGAACTTGATGTAAAATATTACGCGCTTTCTATTTTTTTATTACAGGCGGATGTTTAAATGCGCCTTCAATGACGTCATTTCCGGAATCGCTAACGGATGACTCATTTTATGATGAGAGGTGTTGGAACAAATATAGCTGGTCAATGCCCAATGTCTATGGGACCTGGTTATGATAGGATGTGCCTTGGAGTAATAGCTGAGCAATTAGGAATAAGGCTATTTATTGGGGAATTAGCGTAAAAACGAAGGATTATGTCGGCAACGTAGATTAGTATTTTAACCAGTTGACTACTGGTACTATATAGTGAACTGAAATGAAAGGATGTTGAGATATAGAATTTAACCATTACCAAAAATCACGGGAAACTATGAGTTCAATTATGATGGCAGATATATGTGTTTAATGAGTATGAACTTACGTGGGTGTGCATTCTATCTAATCCATGTATGTCTCCTTTATACAACTTCAGAGTAATTAATCCTGTAAAAAGAACTTCAACATTCGTCTCTCGGCGTTTATATTACGTGCCGTATATGCCAGAGATAGTCTATAGATAGGGAAGAAAGTGTTGGCCATGTACGTATATCTTATAATCCTTCTTAAAACTTTGTGCCGCTATTCACTTTACTCTCATGCCGAGGGCAATGGCCCAAAGATACACTTCATTTCCATACAAGCCAACAAGCCAGCTGGATCTTATGTAATTCTGCGACACTAACATAATTCTTTGGTATTATGCTAGTTCCATTATGGGTCTATTATTAGTAGTCGTTACGTTGTTATTCCATATCACACACAGCTATTGCATTAAGTCTCCTTCTACCCTTATTAAAAGGTGAATATGTTTGTTCTAACAGAAGATGTCTAATATTTGTGGCGTTTACGCAAGTACTATATATAAGATACTCAGTGAAAAGTTTTCACGTCATCCGAAAAAGTAAAAGAACCAAGTTTTATACAGATCTCCTGATACCAGCATCGTCCTTATGGCGAACGCCGAGATGTAAAATTGGTTTACTGTGAGTACGTCCGCTTTTATTTAACTAACGAAACGATATTGTCATGCTAGTACTTGTTATCCCATATATTATTGGGAGGTATAAGTTATTCATCTATCTATTTTTATATATGTTGTATATTACTTACTCAAGAACCCTGATGGAATCCTTATATGTGATGACAACAGGGTACTATTAAACAAAGAGCTTTATAATATTATAACGTTTTTACTTAAAATATCATACAAAATTGCAAAAATTAGGAAACTATACAGAAAAAGAAATAGACGCTGCAAAGGTTAGATCAATTTATTTCAAAGACGCTATTAAAAATAATAAGAATTTATACACTAAAATCAAGTACCAAGAAGCGCACAACAAAGAATACAATAACCTAATAGAAATGAAGGTAATAGATCCACAGATCAAATTAAACAAGAATGATGTGGATACGAATAAAATTATTCCAATTAATACAATATTTGATGTTAAAAGGGATGGAACCTATACAGCCAGGATAGTTGCCAGATGCGATAGACAAGGTCGAGAAACCTATGGTAACATTGAAACTTCATTATTAAATATGGATAGCTTAAGGGTATTTCTCATTCTGTCATTAGAAAACAACCTAAGATTGAGAACAATGGATATAAATCACGCCTTTCCCTGTGCAGAGCTTGAAGAGGAGTTATATATTCAACATCCAAAGAATTACACATCAATCACTCCACTAAAGAAATCCCTCTACGGCTTAGAACAAAGCCCAAAAAATTGGACAGATACGTTAAGAACTTTTCTGAACAAACATGGATATTATGACACAGCATACTCAGTTGGTCTGTTCATGTCCAAAGATAAAACAAAAATGATAGCTGCTTATGTAGATGATACACTAATCGCAGCACCCACGGAAGAAGGGATCGATAACATCATCAAAATGTTTAAAGAGGAATTTACGTTAAAAATTGTGGGAACAATGATTGGAAACTGCTTAAATACTGATATACTAGGAATGGATTTAAACTACGACGTTAAAATGGTATCCCTATATTATCCCTAGATACTTATATCAGTAGATGGGAAAAGGAGTTCGATGGCAAATTGCACAGGAGAAAATATAAAACTCCATATCCATCAAAACATGAATGGAATCCCTTGATGAAAGGTATAAATTGGAAAAGTCTTGAAAACAGAACCCAGAAAAGATTAATAACTTCAGCAATTTTAACCTACATCAGAAGACGAGGAAAGTTCGATATAGAGTATGCTATAGGGAAGTTAGAAGGGTTAACAAAATATTCCATCGTGATGTAAGAATATGTTCACTTATAACTCTGAACATATTATTTTGAGATATAACTGGTTGAAGAGTAAATTGCATTGTCGTTGATAGCTTGAAAATTGCAATCCTTAATATCGAAATTTCTTCATTTGCCATGCATTATTTCTTTGAAATAACTGCCACTGTCGATTATATATTATTTGTGTTTTTTCTTGTGTCCATAGTTATTTGATGCTATGACATCGCTATAACATTTTGTATGGTTTGTAAAATACGCGACAGTCACATTTTGGATCTTTACGCGATGTTCCCCCAATTAAATTTACTTCACCAGCTCCAAAGAATTATGACGTTGTTTGTATGTGATCGTCGATAATCGTCAACAATTTCTAAGTATGGAGTCGGGTTTATGCATCAGTAGGTATCTATTGCAATTTGGATTTTATTTTTTGTAGTTGGTGTTTTTATAAAATTTTTGTTATTTGGGTATTCTCTTTTAATGGAGTTATTTTTAATACATCTTCTTAACAAGTTCGCCAAGTATTGATATCTTTCAGAATTTTAACCTGGCCTAATAACCTTTTGTTGTCTTTTTTGGAGGCAAGTTTGAGAAGGCTGTAATACTGAGCAGCATGTGGAGCATGGCTTCTTATAAACATTATCGAAACTTTTTTTTTTTAACTAAGCATCCATTGTGCATTTTGTGGAGCTGGCATTTATATTGGGAAGAAAGTGCTATCTGTATAGCAACTTTTTACCGTAGATACCAGTCGCTTTTTTTATCCTGTGAATACAAAGAACTTATATAAATATATATTTATGTTCTTTATATACTTGATTTCTCGATGACACTCCGCCTTGGGAAAATTTTCTTTTTTTCTTTATCGCCTCGGTGTAATTGTCGTAGAACACGACAATTCCTGAGAACAATTGTTGGATTGTAGCAACACAATCTCTTCTGGTCTTTATAATAAATTTCGAGTAGGATAGTATAATCTGATTTACATTTTATTTTTTTTGTATAAGAGCAATATTTATCTATACATATTTTATATTATATCCAATCGTTCACTGATCGTGTATACTTCATTCTGGTAACATTATCCGATGTAATGATAACTTCAGTTGCAGCGGAACCTATTTACCAAAACGGTACAATTTGGTACCTAACAAATCATGGATAACTGTCGTTAAGATTATCCCCTCGCATGCAGAAAAAGTTTTTCCTTTTTAGTTATCAGTTTACATCATTTCAGTGCCCAAATTAACAGCTTAGAGAAGACATTGTGTCAATTTTAGATCGAGATGTGGCTTGTTTATCCTGGTACAACTGTCACCCCAAAAATTAACCTTCAAAAAAGAAAAAAATTATTTGTGTTCCTATACGTGTGTATTTTTACATGAAGCTCATTATCTGGCTCGTGTTCATATGGAGAAAAGAAAAAACAATGAAAAGTTTGTACTTGCATGTTCTCATGAAATGATGCACGTTGAATACCTACCGTTGATACATCCGAGAGAATAATTCATGACTGGATGATATAATCCGTATATATCTGACTAATCGAAAGACTTGGAGATTGGTATTGTTTGTCATATTATCTAACACGGAAACTCTGGCATGATGGAAGATAGTTGTTACGTTAAGCAAATTATTTGATCACTAATTAAATACGTACGGAAGTTCCGTGCTTCCGCGTTTCCGTGTATCCGCGCTTCCGTGTATCCGCGTTTCCGTGTATCCGCGCTTCCGTGTTTAAACATTGCCTGAAATATATCATATATAAGCAAGGGATCGAAACAACATTTTATTGAGTTCGAGAATTAATCTGTTCTTTCGATAATGTTTTACAATATAGACCACTACAAACACATATTAGTTCTTTTACATTATTCACAAAACAAAATAAAGCATATCAACATGGAAATGATTACAGATTTTAAACCAGAACCTCTAGCAGGTACCAACCTTTTCAAACCAATTACATTAGGTAAAATTAACCTATCACATCGTGCAGTAATGTCTCCGATGGCAAGATTTAGAGCTGATTCGCCTGGTAACGTTCCAAATAAGGAAATAGACATGAAGTATTATTCTCAAAGATCTACCCGTCCTGGGTCATTGGTATTCACAGGTACTACTTTAATTGCTCCACAGGCTACTGGGTTTGATCACGCACCAGGTATTTGGTCTGATGAACAGGTAGAACAATGGACAGCTATAATTGATGCTGTCCATAAGAACAAATCGTTTATGTTCGTTCAATTGGGAGCCCTAGGAAGATTAGGATCTCCTAAATGTTTGAAAAGGGATGGATACCCTTATGTTTCTGCATCCTCTGGATTATATCCAACTCCTGAACTAGAAAAGGAGGCCAAGGAAAGTGGTAATCTTCTAAGAGAATTAACGATCGAAGAAATCCACGAGTATGTCGAGTATTATAAGACAGCAGCTAAGAATGCTTTAAGAGCAGGTGCCGACGGGATTGAACTTCATTGTTTAGTTGGATATTTGTTAAACCAATTCATCGATCCAAAGTCAAATCACCGTACTGATCGATATGGTGGTTCTATTGAAAATAGAGCTCGTTTCCCCTTAGAAGTATTAGACGCATTAATTGAAATAGTTGGAGCAGACAGATTAGGTGTCCGTTTTTCCCCATATAATGTCTTTGGTGGCATGTCAGGTGCAGAAGATCCAGATCTAATTGCTCAGTATGCATATATCATTGGAGAAATTGAAAAGAGAGCTCGTGATGGGAATCGTTTAGCTTATATCCATGTCTTAGAACCACGTGTTACGAATATTTATTTATCTGAAGGTGAAGGTGAATATAAGGAAGGTACAAACGATTTTATTTATTCCATTTGGAAAGGTCCCATCATTAGAAGTGGTAATTTTGCACTACACCCAGAAGTCGTTAGAGAGGTTGTTAAGGATAATAGAACTTTGATTAGTTACGCTAGATTTTTCACATCAAATCCTGATTTACCTGAAAGAATAGAGAAGGGATTGCCTCTAACCAAATATAACCGTGATTTCTTCTTGGCCTACACACCAGACGGATATACTGACTATCCTACATACGATGAGATCGTGAGTAAAAAGCACTGATTTATGTATGTTTTGTAATTTTTATTTTTTGTACTATTTTTAAGAAATATTAGAATATTTTAAATTTAGTCAGTATTTGGACATGTCCACATCCTGTTGGTGATGTAAACAAAAACTGACATAGTGATAAAATTTATTGGGTTGTACTGAGCTTGACATTGTAAGGATATATAGTACAAGACAACCATAAGAGCATAACAAGTGTTGAATATACTACACAATTATTTATAAATGGAGAGGCTTGTATGACGACATTTGAATTATCAGCGATTTAAGTTTGATAATCCAGCCCTTTTGATAGAAGATATTATTTTAGTAATTTTATTATATACATTAGTTTAATATATAAGTCTCTATCTTTTATAATAAGTAGTAAAAAGTAATTAGTTTAAATGGAGAGAAATACTAGATTTAGTTAATATTTCGAAGTTCAAACTTCTTTCTTCGTATACGAATTTACAGTATTTGAGATAATGGATAATATGAATATTAATTTGGTCTTTCCATTGACTTGCAATCGAGTCAATACATCACATCAGACCATTTAATTTAATATGTTGGTCGTTGTTTCGTAGCAGTTATACAAATGGCGTTAGACGATCTCTTATTTCTATCTCGACCTGACTATCAAACAAAAGGGCCAATGTTCACGAAACCAACGGTTGACGCTGCAAACGTCTCCTCGGCGGCTAATAATTTGCCGCCCTCCAAAAAGCCATCAACCTCGTCTTTAAATTGGAGAACTATCACGAAAATAATCCACAGGTGTTGGGGGTAAAGAAGTTTCTCTCTCTTTGTTGATATGATTGTAAAAAATATAAATAGGGGTATATATAATGCATATTAGAGATACAAGTTATAGATATTTACAACTTACTTCAATTCCTGTATTTCCCATTGTTACTTCAATGTATGATTTGGGTAACCAAGGGTAGACAAAAGATATTTACCGTAACACATCTATGAAGGTTTAAGGGAAGCTAACAGACCAAGATATTACATTACATCTAATTTATTACTTTTCATAACGTCTCATATGCCAATATTTATAACTGAAAAGATTCAATATATCTGCTATGGAGAAACGAATATCATAAGCTATGATCAGACAATATTTATATAAGTATGAAACGTGATTTCTCGAACATGTGGTACAGCAAACACAGATACCCTTTCGAGATCCATTTGTTCATATATCTAGCTCCCATGTCACTTTCACATTCAGCAAACAATACATCAAAATTGGAAAGACGTCTGTGTATGACACTTTCATCATACTATCGTCTTAAATCTGTGACGTTTTCAAATCTCTGACAATGCCTCAGAAAGACGCGTCACAAAATATTGGAGAGTCCGCAATTTACAAAGTTTCTGCTTCTCATTATTACACCATCTATCAAAGAAACAAATTCTTTTTGAAACAGTTTAAACTATTTATAACTTTTGAAATCAAGAAGATCAGTACAATACCGAAATGTCCACTTTGGATCGTAGTTATACATTCAAATTTTTGGCTGGTAATAACGAATCCTATTCTATTTTCCAATGGTTGGAATTCTTTTGTATGTCATGAATACATTATTGATATCTTCTGAAGTTTCAGCCTTTTTAATGACATATGATCACTGGCGTTCTACCCGCACAAAAGAATTCCAGTCATTGGAAAACAAAATAAAATTTATTTACTTCAAAAATAATGATGGTGATGCTAGCGTTAATGTTCAATGGAATAATAATACGGATGATAGCGACAAAGCTGAACCTAATAATGATGGGGTTGATAATAATATAATTCCTCATATTGAAATCGAGACTCCAAGAATTAATACGATTCTAAAGGGTAACGCTCTTGTGCTCATTGGTAAATTTCCAGACATTATCACCCCTTCATATACCACTGCTGAAACCCAATATGTCGCACTGGAATCTGAATACCATTTAATAACAATTTTAGTGCTACAAGTCATCGTCGAATACTCCTGGAACTTCCTAGTAATTTTGGAGAACGATATACTTAAAAATACAAAGGGAAGACAAGAAACTGTTTATATCAATCCTAAATTCCAAGAGTCATACATTTAAACAAGAGAGGACTACCAGAAGGATCTTAGTTCCACATTTTTTCCATATTACATTAGGGTTAGATGGTATTTTGTAGACTATGGAATGTTATGGTAGTAATCCAACGATGGAGAACGTCATATATAACTTGAAAAAGAACATTCAAACATTACGCTTCTTTAACAATGTGAAATTTCTTCCTTTTCATATACCATCTAAGGCTAGTATAATATGGAAAAAATGTGGAACTAAGATCCTTCTGGTAGCCCTCTCTTGTGTAAATGTATGACTCTTGGAATTTAGGATTGATATAAACAGTTTGTTGTCTTCCCTTTGTATTTTTAAGTATATCGTTCTCCAAAATTACTAGGAAGTTCCAGGAGTATTCGACGATGACTTGTAGCACTGAAATTGTTATTAAATGGTATTAATATAGCATTACAACTTGCGTTTTATGTTGGTTGGCATTGTTTCTATGGTGATCTAACTGAGGTTCCTTGACAGGTGGAACATTAAAAGGAAGAAGTTTGACATCGTTAAAGAAGCGTAATGTTTGAAGTCATGATTATAAAAACCTATGAGATATTGCTGAGAAACTGAATTGCATCTTCTTATACCATTCTCTTCATATTCTATAAATATGGAGGAGTAACTATATATATATATATATATATGATAACATATTATTCTCAAGTTTAACAATATTGGCGAACAATAATGAATACATTATTCAGGAATTGATATTCTTCTCATGACGAAATTTAGCTGTCATTGAGTGATATTCTTATTAACAGTAGGGTTGATGTTGGAATTAGACAAGATAACAGTTTTGAGCAGTTGGTATATTATACATATCTCCATATGTCCTTCCAATTTTGAAGATAGGAATCCACATACTACCTTCTTCCTATATATTTATCCTGTTCTGAGATGGACGTGGGTGCTGACACATAAAAGTTTATTTCGATTGTATTGGACAATATGCATTTCAAAGGACTCTAAAACCATTGGAATACTAATAAACACTTGATCATGGAGCACAGCCAATCAGAGTGTCCAATTATTCCCTTCCCGCAATACTTAATATTTCTAATCGTAATGTCCCTCACAATTTTTATGATTCTGCGTATAATAAGGAGGGCGGTGGTGGTGTCTAGGATCACACATGTAGTGGTAGAATAATTCCTCCACTCTTTCCAGGATATAGGAGACCATATCTCATCTGATGGCAGGACAGCAGTATTAGAACGACATTTTCAATGAGATACCATGTATCTTGATTCATAGTCTAACCATTCGGTCCGCAGAATAACAAACGTTTCATCCGTTACAACTATCCCTGGTAGATGCTGTTTATATTTAATAACATTTTCGACAATGTTAAATATGATTGGTCTGAAAATAGCATAAGTAAACAGCTGGGGACAGTAATAAAGTGGATTATTTCTGGATATCATAAGAGCAGTGATGTTGCCATACATGCAACTAATATTTTCTATTGTGCAATTGACAAAGAGTATCGGGAAGTATTCGAGTGGTTTTGGTACGACGTAGAGCTAGACTACGTCACGTTCACATAAAGTGCACAGTCTTATGCCAATTTCTTTCTAAATTTATTGTAGTACAGTTATAGGCCAAAGGAACAAACTCGGCGTTATATTCACTAGTTTTCAACATATGCTTCTAACTTTCAGTCTTTCTTGAGCGTTTGCTGAACCCAAACAACTTTCTCATATTTTGGTCTATCGGAGAGGTAAGGGTGAGGGCGTCAGTTTGGTCACTACCGACCACTAGCAGCATAGAATAATAAAACGGTGAAAAGTAAAGTTGTAATGGAATAGGTACTGGTCTAGCTTTTAGAGTATCTCCGTCTTTCCAATAGATTTCCTCTTTTCCTTTTATCGGATTACCAGTTAAGATGGTATTACCGTATCACATCATAAAATCTTTTACCAAGTCATCAAACTTGGGATATATGAAGGAAGCAAAGATGGGTTTCGAGTTGAATGTAGTTCCTTTGAGAATTATACTGTTGTTATTTTGAATTCTATCCATCTTTAATTAGAGAGGCTTTGTCACTGTATTGTCATCCAGGATGACTATATTTCGTATGTTAAAATAGGACATTCTTTTATATGTTACGATGGAAGCAATAACCAAGAACAAGACCCAGACAAATAAAAAGATCCATGTTGACTATCTCATTGCCTGCCAAGTAAACCATCATATCTTTTCCTTTCGTACTCACCCTTCCTGTCATGTGTTAATTTGCAATCTGATGTAAAATCTTACACAATTTATTTTTCAGCGGATCGCAAAAAAGGTCATTTGCAATGACGTCATTTTCGTAAGATGGGACGGCTGCCCAACGGCGAAGAGAACTTCATGGATAAGTCTATATAGGGGAGTTAGGGATAAGTTTTGAGACGTTGTGACACTATTTTCGGAATTCGTGAATTTGGGAAAGTTTGAAGAGAAGAATTTTCCCTCTGTCTGTCGCAATTGCTGAGTGATATGTAATCGACAAAATTACATCCCAACAGTAGTACACACTTTGTTATATATGTGATATAACATATATTGAATGAATATTGGATTCTAGAAATAGGTTCATCCTATTTATATAACCCGAATAACATACCACATATACATATGTACAAGAACAACATGTCTACTAACTTGTATACTATCCGATACAATATAGAGTTGTAATATAACAAATACCAGAATAAGCTGTACCAATTGTGGACATTTTATTAGCAACACTAAACTACAAAATAACATGACTTAAACATACAATATAAGTCATACCCTAATATATTTATATTAGTTACTAACGCACTTACTTCCACTAATATTATGTATGTTATTGTTCGAGTTGGTATACTTATTTTTTGATTATGAGTGTCAATTATAATAGCTAAATCATAAGAGCTAGGACTCCCAGCACATTCTTAACCCAGAACTCCAAATTACGATCTGTTTACTATCCAAATGCTTGATGAAGTCAAGATTTTGAAGAAAAGGAATGGATCGTGTCAGTTATGTGCAATACATATGATATTTTCATATTGCAGTACCGATAATAAGATATTTGAATAAAGGCATCGAGATCAATCTCTAGAATTAGAACCCAATTTGGAATGCCCGAATCAGTAATGTAGATTACTAAGCCCTGTTTCTAGTTATTTGAAGTAACAGATTTCACAAGGTCTACTCATTCACAAATCGGCATTGCTGGGTCTACCTTTGCACTGCCGTACCCGACACTGCTGCACTTTCATCATGAGAACCTTATTGTTCCAATGAGTAACTTGTTCATGATTCCAAATACGGAAATGCAAACGACCACTCATTGCCCAGCATTTGCTGAGGTGAGGTCACGAAGTAGACAAGAATGAGGGAGGTATACGGGTCTCTCAGTGCGCTTTATGAATTGACGATACCTCGAAATTTGATGTGCAGGATTTTCCAGATTGGGACGGTTATGAAAATCGTTTTGTTTCTTTTCCGGTTCCGGATATGAGTAAATCCGGGCAGGAAATCATTGGAAGAATATATCTATATCTGCCTGGTAACAAAGGTCGGCCCGTGGAATAAAAGGATAATAGAGGAGCCAGCATATTAACTGAGGAGTTATGTTAGTATCGCAGGATAAACTATGATCCAGTTATCTACCGGTATTACCTAGAACTAGAACGAGTCTTTGGGTCATTCATAACCTTTAACACGGGAGTAAAGGGAAAAAGGGGGTGCGACGTTATAATCAGAATTATAACTTACAAAGTATATTGCGAATGATTTTCTTTACCAACTAAGGAGACTAGTCCTAATATTCATGAGGAACACATGATAATCAGAAAATGACGAATGTCCGAGTTCTTCTTAGGTGTGATAATCACTGTAGATATGTAAGTTGAATCATCATTTAGGATAATACATATGCAGGCATACACAAATATGTATAACGAAAACTAAAACAACATTAAATTCAACCAATAATTACACTAACCTACAAGGTTTACAGGCTAAACCCGAAGATTCCATCTAGTCGAATATCTTAATATTCAAAGCCATTGTTGCCAGTTGAAAAATCGGAGCTCGTGTGCTGGGTGTAGATAATTTTATTCGCCTGTGGTTGTGTAGTTTATCCCCTTTTCCAGTTGTTTGGTTATTAATCAGTACTATAATTCGGAGAATACGTTCTGGCAATCTTTAATAAGATTATTAAACACAATATCTGTTTTATTCCATGGGATTATATAACTTAGAGGATTTGTTAAGGAACACAGCTGGAAGCCAGTCTTCAAATAGAAACAGCGCATATGTATCATGCACTGTTATTATTGGTTATATGATGTGCATAAGGTTAATAATGAAAGGCTTACTTTTTGGAAGGATACTGATACTACTGCAATGCAAATAAGACCATTTGAAAAAAAAAAATAAAATAAAATCTGCAATTCAATTTCTATATAAGTATGTTATGAAACGAAAAACTTTTTACAAAACAAATTTCTTCTACACGTTTTTCGTTTTATATACTGTTTTGTCCATATATAAAGGACAGTTCTAAAAATAAATTATTTGAATTAAGAAAAATTAACTATAAAAAGAAAGATGAGTAACGTTATTATAACGTTAATTACAGTATTATTATTTAATACCGTTAGTGCACAGCTTCCAACATATTTAGATTGCCCTGTATTTCAATACGGTTTCGATGAATCTGATACTGCATCCTCTGTCGCCCTGTTCGGTACGGCCGATCTGGACAATAAGACCCCTGGTGGAGGAAGTGGGTCTAAATGGGAATATTTAAAAGAATTTGCTATCTATGGCGAAAAGGGTGCTGCTATCACCTCGACTCTTAATTTTGACATTATTACTGGCGGTGACCCAAATACAGTAGTGAATGGAAGAGTATACGGTTTTAAGACGACAACATCAAACTTTACATTCGCCATAAATGCATTTCTAGTGGTACCAAAAACGGGTTATTATACTTTTAACATTGCCGCTACTGAGGGTGCGTTTATGACAATTATTCAAATTAACGATGCTTACTGCTGTGACCCTGGTGATGCTGAACCAAATCTGGACTTTTACGTCGCAAACCTTCAGTCAGATCCAGAAAACAATCTATTAGAAAATAGTATATATCTTTTGGCAGGGTTCCGCTATTCATTTGCTCTAATGTATTTGAATACAAATGGTGCTAATCCATCACTTCACGTTACTGTGACAGACCCTGATGGGGTAACGTACAATGATATTGGTCAATTCCTAAGGAGAGTTGTAAGTATGCCTGATGACTATTGCTACTATCAAACTAATGCTTCTACAACAACAATTGAATGGCAAAGTTCTACCACTGCAACATCTTTGAAATATGTGACATCGACAAATGATGTCGGTTCAAGGGTCGTTGAATCGCTTTATATAGTCCAGGTACCTTCATCAACTCCTATTCCTTCCTCATCTTCGGAGATTGAAGGTTCTTCAACTACTGAGTTGTCATCTTCCTCAGCCGTGGCTTCATCCTCAGAACCAGTAAGTTCATCTACTGTAGAAACTTCCAGTGAACTAACTTCAGAATCATTTTCATCGTCAGTAGCAGTGCCCAGCACAGCCTCTTCAGAACCGGAAGCTCCATCTACATCATTCTCTGAGTCAGAATATCCAAGCACCCTATCGTCAGGTGAAGAATCTACGAATGCCGTTTCATCCCAGTCATCATCATATTCTGACGAGGAATCATCTACTTCTGCAACAAATTTTGTTTCACAATCCGTGACTGAATCATCTTGGGGGTCGTCTGAAACGCTGGCATCAACTACGGGTGAGAGTTCTTCGTTCTCAACTCTAGCGTCCCAATCCGAACCTGTCACATCCTCAGATACTGCTGTCGTTTCACAATCTGAAGGGTCTTCTTCCACCACAATATTGTTGTCATCTATTACCTCAAGTGGTGAGCTAGACTATAGTGGGTCATCTTCACTTGTATCTGAAACTGCAGGGTCTTCTTCTTCAAAAGTGAACACTGTTAGTTCCGATGGTAACCAAAGTGAAGATTCTAGTGGTAATGGAAACAGTGAATTACAGACAACCCACTACATAACAGAGACTTCAGTAATTAGGACCACAATAACTACCTTATGTTCAACTCCAACTTTACATCCAGAAGCATCTGCCCCCTCTTTAGAAAAATTTACTTCAACATATGTGTCTGAGTTTACCACAACGGTCACATTAACTAGTTGTACACCTGGTACATGTCAAGTTGGAAGTATCCAGACCGGACACGAGACTACAGAAATACAAGGGAAATGTACACAGGATTGCGTGACCGCCACAACTGAATGGGAATCATCTAGTAAAAAAATAATAATTGGTACAACGAATCCTATTTCAATTGACGATTCAAAAGCAACTTCCTCTAAGAAACCTTATGTGGCAGTTAGTTCCAGTCAATCTCCATATGACTCTACAACAAGTCATACAGTAATACAAAATGTAAATATGAGTTCTCATATAACGTACGATGTTTTCATGTTCATATTCTCGATGCTGATGTCACTGATAATAGGATTCGTTTGAAAAGGCGAGTTGTATGTAATATATAAAAACTACTTCTTTATGTATGTACTATTTAAAGCAAAAAATATATTATTTAATTTATATGACTGCTGCATGTCTTGATTCGATGATGATTAACTAGTTTATTTAAAGTACATAAAACCAGCCACTAATGCCATTTAATTGTACCCTAACATATTTATTCAGTATTTCCAAGGAATCTTAATAAAACCAAACTGCCTTACTATACTCCATTTAAATATACCTCACCAATATCACTACAAAAATATGCAAGGTAGTTACTCCAAATGTTATTACTGGTCTCCACATTTTAATGACAACATTACGCTTTTAGGTAATTCTACAATCTGCAAATCTCAGATGTCCTAACAATTGTAACAGATCCTAGTTCACTTTAATGCAACTAAACTACGGAATAGGCACGGTGTATATCGTCAACTTCTTCAGTTTCTGTGGTTTGGTTTATGAAATTTATATTTGGTTTTTCTCTCATAAGAAGAGCAAGGAACTTTTGGGTTGTACTTTAGTGCTGAGATATTTAATTATTGAGCGCCATACGTTCGATTTTATTCTACTCTGTAGTTACTGATATGTATTATGATATTTAATTGTTGAAAAAAATATTGAAATAGGGGAAAAACTAAACAACAAGTTGCAACTTTAGTTACGTAGGTGGTCTATATGATACCATATTTACACAAAGTCTTGTCTAAATCTCTAAGAAATGAGAAAAATAAACGTGTGAATACCCCTACAATATTCGAGGGGGGATAGTATATTCTAATTAAATGAAGTGAATAAAAATCCTGCCAATGCAGCTCTAGTGAACTGAAAATCCAGCTCAAATGATTATCAAATTTCTCTTGAAACATTATAGGATATTCTTAACCGAAGTCAAAAGAATATCAAGTGTTTGGAGGATATGAAGAACTCTGGGAATTAATAAGACGAGAATACTCATTGTCCGTAATTGCATTATTTCTATTTGCATATTTTCTATTTGCAGTAACTCGTCTTATATCTTCTTCTCCGGGTACAGGTAAACCAAATTCCAGACTAACACCAAAAAAGATCTATAATAGCATCTAGAGGTCAGAAAAATAAAACTTGCCACATGGCAGGTTTTTCAGGGTACCTGAAAAAAAAGAAGGACCGTTTTTTACAATATTTCGCCCGAAATTGAAATTTGCAATATTTATTCATAAATGCTATATATTTAAATACCCTATACATTTTTCCAAAAATCGGAGAGGATGAGTTATTAACTTTTTTAAAGAGTGGTTTTCAAACAGAAAGAATATTTTGCGTAATATTTTTTATATTTATAATGATAAAATTTAAATACATAAACGATAAATACAGGTATATTAAAGTTAATAAATATCACAATTGTATTAAAACCTACTGTTTAATGTCTTAATGCAACTCAAACGCACAGCAATCATCTACTCATAATATGACTGTACTCAAGGTTGATATATATGTATATATGCAAACATATAACTATTCTCTATTGTGTAATTCAAAAAAATGTTGTGTATATTAACCTAAGTTCATCAGAAAATTTCAAGTATTCACCCGAAGCTGGTAACTACAAGGGAACCCTTTTGAATTTTCTTGTAAAAATGGTACACCCGCAAAATTTTTCGATTTTCGGGCTACTTTTTCATATTTTCAGGTTATTTTTCACTTTTGTATGGGAGGTTCAAAAAAACTTGCCATATGGCAAGTTTTTTTTTTCCGACCTCTAATAGCATCATGACAGCACATCTTAAAAGGTCAGAATGAAAATTTCGACTGTGTTTTTACATAATAAAAATCCTTTAGATATGTCTCTTCAAATTGAGAAGGCAGAAATTAAGTTTTCACGAATTATCCACACCAGTAATAGCCCTAGAATAAGGACAGTCTCGTAAAATTACATTCTGGATAAGCAAATGTAATTTTCTTTATATACTGGCCAGAAAGTTGCTACGATGTAGCTTCTCTTATTGTTTTCTACTTGACTCGATATTATAGCAACGTGCTCTGGTGCTAGGATGCCTACTCTTGAAACATGTGCAGCAACGTAAATCATAGAGAAGTGAGATAACACGTCATTCTAGATGGAGGTATATTGAAAGCCACTCTTGCAACAGGTCAAATGCCGGTAGTGCTGTACATTGGACTAGTCACATAGTAGTCATCTGCATTGCTTAGCTCCTACCTGCTCTATTTACAGCCGTTACGTATATTCGTCCGGACAATTGTCGCATCCGGGATATTGCCGAAAGAGGGAACCTCGGACGACTCAATGTCTATTCCGCAAATGATCCGCTCAATAGTGGCGTGACTTTAATTGATGTCAGACATGATTGCAGTTTCTAGTATCGACGGTGAAAACCCAGAGGTTGCCTTTTTGTATCACTCTGAGAGTTAACAGACTACAGTTTACCCTCAAAGGCTATTACAAACCGTCCGTCTTACGTTAGATTCGTAATTTCTCTGAATAATATTGATCAACCTGTATCACTCCTTGTCCTATTGTTCTATCACATCCTTATTTCCGTATCCGGTATATATAGTTGTCCCAACATAATTGAAGTATAACTAAGGCTGGTTTGGGATTTCGAAGCTCCGGGCTGCGTTTTTAGATATTCACGTTGTAACAAATCGTTTGTAAATTGATCTGCCTCTGGATAGTCTTTATTATTATTATTATGGGCATATCATGTACATTTAATCTCATGTAATACATTTCTGTTAGGTAGATTTGGATTTACCTAAAGTAAGTTTCTGAAATATTGTAAAGCGTGCTTTTGGTAGCTGTAATTAAGGGTACTCGATGTTTCATAATATATGTATACACTTGTTTACGGAATAAATTTGTATATAAGAAGTAATCTTTTGAACGTTTTTACAATTGAGAAACAAGTTGTCTTAATACCTAGCTTCATTCATATTTTGTAAAGTTTAAAGAACAATAAAATAGTTTTTGACAGTACTATTTCGTTACGATCCCATCCATAGACTATGAGTTCAAGATCCAAAACAACAGACTCAGAAAGAGGATCCTACGCCGATAGGTGTCAGTACATTATAGATAATGAGATTTTAGCAACAAGTACAAGGTGGGGTAGGATGCTCAGGGTTTCAGGCATTATAATATGTACCTTATTAACTCTTTTTGGAGTAGTTAGTTATATCATGAGGACTGGAGATTTACCAAATCCACGAGATACCAGCAAACTCGTAAGACGTGCAAGGTGGTCCCTTGCGGAGGGTGTAGGTTTAGGTGGGTTTATTATTGGATGTGCTCATTTTGCTGTACCATATTGGGTAGCAGCAATTTGTGTTGCCGCTAGTGGAGGCGTCTGTGTACCTGTAGCTGGGGCTGTTTTGGCAACAGCTTCAGTAATAGCTGCTGCCGTTGTAGTAGGAAAAAGTGATGGTTCTGCAACTAAAAGAGGTTTAGAACATGTAGTAACTGCTATGGGCTATACTTCATCATTTACAGCACATCCGCTTATTGGCCAAGTATTGACTAACGGGACTTCAGATTTCAGTGTTACTGTTGATTATGTAGGTAGCATTACACCACTGACAGTTAAGCGTGGTGAAAATATCAATTATACGTTTGTTGGCTTCACCTCTCCTTTAGGTAAGCATATGAGCTTGAGTTCTGAATTAGAAATTGACGCTCTTATTGAGGAAATTAAAATTGCTGTCCCTGGTATTCCAAATGGTGTCCCTCGTATAAATGGTACAGGATTAGGGAAAAGAAGTCAGGAATTTCCTGTCAATTGGCATTCTATGTCGTATGATCAAAGTTATGCCGATCTAGCTCAAAATTGGATAAATGACGAGGGAGGAAATGGGAACTTTGATTCTTTATCTGAGGAAAAATTGCAAAGGTTTCTTTCTCAAAACCGGGACTGGAAATATTGTTTTGCTGCAGAAGATTTCAAACTTGGAGAGCCAATAGATTACGACCATATACCCGGCGATGGAGGTGGAACTGGCTCCGCATTTAAATCTGAATTATATTTTAATACCTACGGTGGTATTGACAGTTATTGTAACGATGAGCACGTCGGTGCAGAAAACTCTGGAGATGGAAGGTAGTATATAAATTGAAATAATATATTGTCCACTTTTTTGTAAATGGGTACAGTAATAAAAAAGCAACCCCCTTCTAGATAATTTTGTGTATCGAACAACTTATTAATTCGTATTTTATTTTAATAAAAGTTTATTCACCTTTTATTATTTTGTGCAAGAAGCTGTCTAGGTAGAAAGTGCTGTACCCAAACTCACTACATAACTGGAAAAAAAGTATTTATAATTCGTTTTTAACAACAAGATGTATTTTTGTAAAGTTTCCCACCTGATACATAATCACGTCATGAACAGCAAATGTTGCGATATCAATTAAAATAATGTATATAATGAACTATCTATAGACAGAAGCTTGTTTGATAAGAAATGTGATATTTGCAAAATGAT
Organism: Maudiozyma bulderi; assembly: GCA_031590215.1. Lineage (NCBI taxonomy): Eukaryota > Fungi > Ascomycota > Saccharomycetes > Saccharomycetales > Saccharomycetaceae > Maudiozyma > Maudiozyma bulderi. Next base: position 757,950 of record CP134445.1, read on the forward strand.
ATAGCTACTATTCCAGAATAGCAAAAAAATAAAAAATTAACCTAATTATATCATACTCTTTCTGTTTCCTCTCTAACACGTTTACATTGTATTAACCATTGTTTCCACATACATAAAATCATTATCCATGCCATAAATAAGGCAACAAAACCAACACTAACATTAAATGTGAACATCGGTGTATAACCTCTGTAATCCATTGCTTCTATTACTTGATCCGTAGATTCCATAAATATTAAACCACCAGCTAATAAACACAATGACGTTATTACTTCAGTTATTGGTTTAGATGGGTATCCATCCTTTAATGGCTTGAAATAAAGTATCAAAAATGTAAATATTCTAAAGAAAGAGCCATAAGATAATAGATAGCCCCATTGCATATGAACTTGTGTCGATGTATGTGATGCCTGTGCATGTTGTGACATCAGAATACCTGTCCAGAAAATCGTCATTGTTGGAAATGGATTTGGACTGTAACCAGGCGAAGCGGCAAATATTTCATCAGTTGTAAAACCACCTGTCTCCAAAGTATGGTAATATCTCCAATTATTTAATTTAATCTCTGATAAAAGACCACATGAACCGATACCAATATACATGAATGCAATAGAAACATGTTGCAGATCCTTAGCTGTCCATGCACCTCCTGCGCCTGCCAAATGTTCTAAAAATACATTTGTTGAACCATAAAAGAAAATCAAGAAGGATTCAATAAATTCCACTGTAATCGTACCTCTTGGCATATATTTCAACCACCTTGAATGTAATCTTTCAGAATTTGAGTAAGTAATACGATTCCATGCCCAACCTTTATTTTGTCCAATACCACAATAACGGGCTAGTGACACAATTCCAAGAATAACAAAGACAGCACCTTTTATCCAATGTGCTAATAGATTGAAAACCCGTGTTCCTTTCCCAAATAGGTTCCCAACCGCCAAACCAACACAATTATTGAATAAAATATATAACATCAATGGATAATTTAACAAATGGAAAATTATTGAACATAACCCTCCAAAGGTTGAAGCAATGTGTTGAATCCAAACAGCTCTAAATATTTTTGCATTTAAGAATCTTGTTTGTGGTGAAGTTTTAAGTCTTAGTGTATCTTGTTCTGGCACTTCGTCTGGAGTTGAGCTTGGTGTGTTATTTGATGGGTATGTTTTCAATGGGATTGAATCAGTACCTAAGGGTTCATAGCTTGGGTTATCCAACATAACAATACTTGAAGCCAATCTTGACAAAACAGCAACGACAAAATGTACAATAATCAATACAAACAACACAATTGATGTCGTTTCATAGATATTACCTGGATACCATTGCTCTGGGAAAGTTGTGCTAAAGACTCCTGCTAGTACTAATGATGAAATAGTTAGTCCTAGATTTATTGCTAACCATGGTAGGTACCAACCAGATCCAGCAGAGTTCAAAATCAATGCAATCGGGTAAGTAATAAACATAACGATAGACATTGTAATCACATGGTATCGAAAGGCAAATCTATTACCTTTATCGGTAGTGAAAAATGATTCTGTGGAATAGTTCTCCCAATATAGTTTCTCTTCAGGTGACAAACCTGGTCTTTCCAATATGGGTAAACCATGTAAATGTCCAGCAATATAAGGAGTTGGTATGATATCTGATGTTGCGGATGTTGGGGTTATGTTGTTTAGGTCGTTGTGAGGATCCATATCCATGTCCATATCCATGTCCATGGAATTAGCTAAAGCTAAGACCGTCAGTAAATAAAAGTAACTCAATTTCATTATATTTTCCTTTATCCTTGCTTCAATTATGAGTATCTTTTAAACAGTTAAACTATGTAAAAATGTGAAATCCCTTATATATAAAGAAAAATGAAGATATCCCGTGTATATCATAGAAAAAATATAATACAAATAAACATCGGTATTAGTTAGTCTAATTAACGTCAAAAACAAAAACACCGCGGTTTTTTTTGGAACGGAGAATAGAAAATCGGCTCCGAGATCTCCGACTACTTACTATCATGATATATATCATTCGGAGGATGATTCAACGGCATAAGACAACATATAAAAAAAAAAAAATACGCCTATCAAACAATATTTTGAAGGCACAAATTGACGACAATGAAAACAATACTGCCTTTAAACTACAATAGGCTATAGGAACATGATTTTTTAACTGAAGAGAATATAAATATTTGTATATGTTAGCCGTTTCTATTGTTGACATTTATAATTGGCACAGATTATATAAATAAAATTGAACCAAATGAAAAGAACTGAGTTGATACAGATAGTGGGACGAAATACAATAGATAGTGAATAACATCATGTTTGTTCAAAATTAATAATCACTAAAAGATGTGTAACATGAACCAGTGAGAGTAATTTAAAATTGAATAAGCATATTTTTTCCCCCCAAATACTGAATGATATTTACAGTGTAATTGTTGTTGAAAAGAAAATTTCCCTGTTGCATTATTTGTAAAATCAAACTAATAACAGGAAGAAAACATGTTGTTAAAATCAAAATTATTAATTACTGCACAACTATGTTATCATAGCAATTATCGCATTTGTAGCAAAAACAGTTCAATATTTTAAAAAAACACGTATCATTGCATAGCTTTCATCTCTTGACCTATCTGCTTCTAGCCAAATTATTTACTCCTCTATATGCTCCTCAAACTGTACTAAAACTTCTGGAGAGAGGAAATGTGAAAGGACTCAAACTACCCAGAATTTTTTCCAAAATTCATGCTCCTTTTTATATTCAAGAAAAAATAAAACAATCAAAAGATATCTTATTCATCTTTCTCGGCGGCTAATTTGTTTGTTGACCTGGACGACTTAGCCGCCAGGTACCCCTAAAAATTCGATTCTTTTTTTCCAACAAATATCACTTCACACGGAAACACGTGACCACCCTTAAACTCGGACCGAAAAATGCTAATTTTTTCCCTAAGTTCGGAACGAACAGTTCAATGACAACAATTTTAACCTTTGTTTCATTCCGAGTCATTCTCCGTTGGTCCGAAGTTTGTATCCACCGATACTAACAACCTCCCGTACAAAACCTAAAACAACACCACATGGCTCACTTTTTTTGAGTTCACCGCTGTGATATCCGGCTTTCCCACCCCCCCACAAACGCACAGCGAAAATATAATTAAGAATTGTGAGGTAGTTCGTAATAAATGGGTGTCAATAGAATAAGAATGAATAATTTATTCACTTTTGAATTTGAACGTCACGCCGAGTTTCATTAATATACGTATTTGTACCGATAAGATCAAGGAAAAGAAACATTATAATACTTGACTCATTTGTAACAACTTCTTCGGTCGAAAGGATGATTCATATTCAGTAAAAGTATAAATAGTCTAACTGTTTGTTAGTTGAAACTGATCTAACTAATTTCTTTCTTTCTTAACTGTTTCTATAGTTTATCTCTGAAAGAAATACATAAAGAATAATAAACAAACTATTATTATTATAACATAATTTGTCAAAAATGGTCAAAATTTCACTTGATAACGTTCAAATCTTTGCGGATGTTGATTCCGTACCACAATTTGCTCCTTCAACTACTACTGTTGCAGATATTTTAACTAAAAATGCTTTAAAATTTGTTGTTTTATTACATAGAACATTTAATGAAACACGTAAACAATTACTAATCAATCGTAAATTACAGCAAGATCAATTGGATTCAGGTAAATCAAAATTAGATTTTTTACCTGAAACTGCTGCTATTAGAGATGATCCAGTTTGGCAAGGTCCAATTTTGGCTCCAGGTTTAATTAATAGATCTACAGAAATTACTGGTCCTCCATTAAGAAATATGCTAATTAATGCATTGAATTCTTCTGTTAATACTTATATGACAGATTTCGAAGATTCTTTAGCTCCAACTTGGTTAAATATTGTTTATGGTCAAGTTAATTTATTTGATGCTGTACGTGATCAAATCAATTTCACTACTCCAAGAAAAGATTATAAATTAAATAAACCTTTTGCTCAATCTCCAACTATTATTGTTAGACCAAGAGGTTGGCACATGGAGGAAAAACATGTCTACGTTGATGGAGAACCAATTAGTGCTTCAATTTTCGATTTTGCTCTATATTTCTATCATAATGCTCACCAATTAATCGCTTTAGGTAAAGGTCCATATTTCTACTTACCTAAGATGGAACATCATTTAGAAGCAAAACTTTGGAATGATATCTTTAATGTCGCTCAGGATTATTTAGCTATTCCAAGAGGTACCATTAGAGCTACTGTCTTAATTGAAACTTTACCTGCTGCTTTCCAAATGGAAGAAATCATTTATCAATTAAGACAACATTCTTCTGGTTTGAATTGTGGTCGTTGGGATTACATTTTCTCAACTATCAAAAAATTAAGAAATGATAACACTCACATCTTACCAAATAGAGATCTAGTTACCATGACTTCACCATTTATGGCCGCATATGTCAAAAGACTAATCAATACTTGCCATCGTAGAGGTGTTCATGCAATGGGTGGTATGGCTGCTCATATCCCAATTAAGGATGACGAGACAGCAAACAACATTGCAATGGATAAAGTCCGTAAGGATAAAATTAGAGAATTGACAAACGGTCATGACGGTTCTTGGGTTGCTCATCCAGCTTTGGCCCCAATCTGTAATGAAGTCTTCAGCAATATGGGTACACCAAACCAAATTTATTTTATTCCGGATGTTCATATCACTGAGGCAGACTTGCTAAATACTAATTGTGAAGGTGCAAAGATTACTACCGACGGTATCAAGGTTAACCTAGATATTGGTTTACAATATATGGAAGCCTGGTTAAGAGGATCTGGTTGTGTTCCAATTAACAACTTAATGGAAGATGCGGCAACAGCAGAAGTTTCACGTTGTCAACTATATCAATGGGTTCACCATAATATTATCCTACAGGATACTAACCAACCAATTACTCCTGAAATTACTGCCAAGATTCTACAAGAACAAGTTGATATATTAGCAGCAAAGAGCCCTGTCGGTGACAAGAATAAATTTGCCCTGGCTGCTAAATATTTCTTACCTGAAATTACAGGTGAAAAATTCAGTGATTTCTTAACAACTTTATTGTATGACGAAATTGTTACTAAGAAGGATAAACCAATTGATATCACATCTTTGAAATAAGTCCTCTCTATAACTCCTCCTATATACTTTCCATTTTCTAACGTTCCTATATATAAAATAAAATAAATATTCCTTTAACGAACCAGTACCTTAAACGAAAATGATAACCTTACTAAGGAAATAAATCATAATTGCATCACATAACCTATTTAGGAAGTGGTAAACAGGCTCCACATATGAACTCGATTAACGTAATGGATCGACGATACTTTTGGTCATTATGAAGAAGATTGTATCCCTAAACAGCAAATATCGGACAACATAGGATGTAGTTAAGATTCACAGTTTATAATAAATGGTACAGACAAAAATTTATTGCAATTATACAGTACTAAATTACCTATGCAATTTCATACCGCCAAGCTGCTTCTGGAAATTACAGGAAACAAACATCCATTTAAATAACGATTCTGGGAAATTACACCTCTGAGAGTGAAACTGTGGTTAGACCTGTGAATATTGCCCTAAATAGGACACTCTAAGCACAAAGACACTCTTAAAAATTGGGAAGAAACAAAGCAGAAATTTAAATCTCAGATTCTTGTTACAAACGAGAACAACAATATAACCTTCTAATCTAACAGCTTCCACGTATATCTCCATGAATACAACCTTCTAAACGGTTTCTTTCTCGATACTTTTCGTGGTGAAAGCTATATCTTCGAGGACTCATTTCTCAAAACGGTGACACTACGTGAGATCTCATTTTCTATCTTAGACAAAACGCGTTCGTCCATTGAAGCGTCCACTGGATACACCGCAGCGAAGAGTTTGAAAATTTTCTTTGTGAACCTGTAAATCGTAGATCACTACGACATTCGTTGCTTATCCAAGATTGGTAACAACTCATAAGAAGACCGCCGTTCATTTCTCATGACTAAATATCTGTTTGTGAGATTTCAATGAGGTTTCCCAGTGTCTAATTGTATGAACTGACTCTATATTTTCTCTTTGTAAACTGACATATTGATGTGTTCATGAATTGACGATGATATGAGTTTCTACCCTTTTGGTATCGAGTGAGCAATTGAAGAGATAGTGAAGTTACTCCTTTTTGGAAGAAGTTAACGTTAGCTCCATTGGTTGTTATCAGCTTCGGTAGTTTATTGTTATGGTAACTTAACATGTCTATTTGCTCTATTCTCTGATAGAGTTTATGGTACGAAGGGAGTTTAACTGAATTAAGATATTGGAAAATGATATATATAACTGAAATGTTTTGGAAAAGACCCCATAGTTAGAGGTTCAATACCTTTCTAATTTAACTCTGCAAGACGTTTTATTTGCTTAAGACTGTATTAAACAATTTAACGACATTAATACTCTATTACAAAAATTGTCATGGACGAAGATTTCAAGAAGTTCGCTAACTTCCAAATGTATAATGGTGTGGACTCAAGCACCGAAGAAACTATTAAGAATCTAGCTAAGGATATTAGTGTTAATAGTGGATTGAAGATCGACAATTATACTACTTCCAGTAGTAAAGAAGTAGAATCTATATTATCAGATTTAGAAGGGGTAGATCCTACTGCGACAGACTTACAAGATCAAAGATTAAACCCCAGTTGTGATACATTTTCAAGTTCTTTATGGGTTAAGAATCTAGCTGCAATCATTAACAATAATCCAGAATACTACAAACCTTATTCTTTAGACTGTATATGGCAGAATCTATCTGCTTATGGTGAAACCTCAGGTATCGAATCACAAGCTAATTTAATCAATGCTCCACAGAAAATCATTAACAGCGTATACAGAACTGTTAAACCGGTGAAAAAGGAAAAATCTTTTACAATATTAAAGGAAATGGAAGGTTGTATTAACCCAGGTGAATTGTTAGTTGTCCTAGGAAAACCTGGTTCCGGTTGTACAACGTTATTAAAGTCTATCTCTAACAACACAAATGGTTTCAAAATAACAAAGGATACAAAATTATCATATGCTGGTTTTACTCCAAGAGAAATGAAGGCCCACTATGGTGGTGAAGTCATTTATAATGGTGAAATAGATGTACATTTACCAAAATTGACAGTCTATCAAACACTGTACACTGTAGCCAGATTAAAGACTCCACATAATAGAATTCAAGGTGTCGACCGAGATATCTTTGCCAAACATTTAACTGATGTAACAATGGCTACTTACGGTTTATCACACACAAGAGATACAATAATAGGTAATGATTTAATAAGAGGTGTTTCAGGTGGGGAACGTAAGAGAGTTTCCATTGCCGAGACTGCCATCTGTGGTGCAAAACTTCAATGCTGGGATAATGCTACCAGGGGTTTAGATTCTGCTGCTGCTTTAGATTTCATTCGTGCGCTAAGGGTTAATGCTAATACCATGGGTGCATCATCCGCTGTTGCAATCTATCATTGTTCAGAAGGGGCTTACAATCTTTTTGACAAGGTTTGCATTCTAGATCAAGGTTATCAACTATTTTTTGGCCCTGCCAACGATGCTAAACAATATTTCGAACAGATGGGTTATGTGTGTCCTGATAGACAAACTACTGCTGACTTCTTAACGTCTGTTACAAGTCCAGAAGAACGAATTTTGAACAAAGACTTTTTGAAGAAAGGTATTGTAATTCCGCAAACTCCAAAGGAAATGAATGAATACTGGAGGAAATCTCAAGCATACTCTGAATTAACACATGAAATTCAAGCTAAATTATCAAAAAATGTAGAAGAGTCTCGAAAGGTAATTAAAGCTGCTCATATTGCAAAACAATCTGGTAAATGTAGGGCGTCATCTCCGTACACTGTTAATTATGGTTTACAAATCAAATATCTACTTTCGAGAGAAATATGGAGAATCACAAATTATCCAACAACTAACATTTTAATGTTGCTAGGTAATTCTGCAATGGCTTTAATTTTAGGTTCAATGTTCTACAAGATTATGAAAAAGGACGACACTGAAAGTTTCTACTTCAGGGGTGCTGCTATGTTTTCAGCTACGCTATTCAACGCCTTCTCATGTCTACTAGAGGTGTTCTCTCTTTATGAATCTAGACCGATTATTGAAAAACATAGAACCTATTCATTATATCATCCAAGTGCAGACGCATTTGCATCCATCATATCTAGAGTACCTGTTAAGATTGCTATTGCTATATGTTTTAACGTTGTCTTTTATTTCTTAGTCCATTTTAAACGTGATGCCGGTTCGTTTTTCTTCTACTTTTTAATTAACCTAGTCACAGTGTTTTCAATGTCACACATGTACAGAACGTTCGGTTCAATTACTAGATCTCTTCCAGAGGCAATGTTTCCAGCTGCTGTTTTATTGTTAGCAATGGCCATGTATACAGGTTTTGCAATTCCAAGGACACAAATGTTAGGTTGGTCAACATGGATTTGGTACATCAATCCACTTGCTTATCTTTTCGAATCGCTGATGGTTAATGAATTTCATGGTCGTGAATTCGAATGCAGTACTTTTATACCTATGGGCTCAATGTATGCTAATTATACTGGTAACCACAGAATTTGTGCCGCTCTCGGAGCTATTGCTGGCCAAGATTATGTTCTGGGTGACGATTACATTAGAAACAATTATGGTTATGAACACAGTCATAAATGGCGTGGTTTTGGTATCGGTATCGGTTATTCTGTTTTTTTCCTAATAACTTACTTAATTGTCTGCGAATTAAATCCTGGTAAGACGCAAAAAGGTGAAATCTTAATATATCCACAACATATCATTCGCAGATTAAGAAAACAAAGAGAAGATAAACGATTAACAGACTATAATACATCAGATTTGGAAGCTGGATCTAGCGATTCTAGTATTACAGATATCACATTATTAGAGGATCCAAAAGAATTAGAAGAAGATAGTCTCAATTATGCTGGTTTATCCACAGCCAATAATGTGTTCCACTGGAGAAACGTTTGTTACGACATTGAAACCAAAAATGAAACCAAAAGAATTTTAAACAACATTGACGGTTGGGTTAAACCTGGTACATTGACAGCTCTAATGGGTGTCTCTGGTGCAGGTAAGACAACATTGCTTGATTGCCTTGCTGGTAGAGTTACAACTGGTATAATATCTGGTGATATGTTTGTTAACGGAAGTTCTCGTGATAGCTCTTTTCCAAGATCAATTGGTTATTGCCAACAACAAGATTTACATTTAAGAACATCCACTGTTAGGGAATCACTGAGATTTTCTGCCTATTTACGTCAACCCAAATCTGTATCTATTACTGAAAAGAATGCTTATGTCGAAGAAGTGATAAGAACCCTTGATATGGAATTATATGCAGATGCTATTGTCGGTTCCCAAGGTGAAGGTCTAAACGTTGAACAAAGAAAAAGACTAACTGTCGGTGTTGAGCTAGCAGCTAAACCAAAATTATTGATTTTCCTTGACGAACCTACTTCTGGTCTAGATTCACAAACTGCATGGTCAATTTGCCAATTGATGAGAAAGTTAGCAGATGAAAATCAAGCAATCCTTTGTACGATTCATCAACCTACTGCGATTCTAATGGAGAAATTCGATAGACTATTGTTGTTAGAAAAGGGTGGTAAAACTGTCTACTTTGGTGAATTAGGTTCCGGTTGCCGTACAATGATCGACTACTTTGAAAGACACGGTGCTCCAAGATGTCCTCGTGATGCAAATCCAGCTGAATGGATGCTAGATATAGTTCGTTCTCCAAAGAACTCTGAATTACAAGAAGATTATCATGATATCTGGAGAAATTCTATTGATTACAAATTAGTTCAAAAAGAACTTGATAAATTAAGCAATGCCTCTACTGGCTATTCTACAAATACTGATTATGAGGATGATACCGAATTTGCTACTTCTCTACTTTATCAAACAACTATTGTCGGTAAACGTTTAATGGAACAATATTGGAGATCTCCACAGTATCTATGGTCTAAATTTGCTTTAACAATCATCAATATGTTATTTATTGGCTTCACATTTTTCAGAACGTCTGCTTCATTACAAGGTCTACAAAGTCAAACATTAGCAATTTTTATGTTCACAGTCATTTTCAATCCATTACTACAGCAATACCTACCTAATTATGCCCAACAACGTGATCTTTACGAAGTTCGTGAAAGACCATCTAGAACTTTCTCTTGGAAGGCCTTTATTATTTCTCAAATTCTAATTGAAGTCTTTTGGAATTTTATAGCTGGTACAGTTGCTTTTGTCATTTTCTATTATACCATTGGATTTTACCGTAATGCATCTTTGGCTAACCAACTTTACGAAAGAGGTGTTTTATTCTGGTTATTATGCACAGCTTATTTTGTGTTTGTCGGTTCTATGGGTATCCTAACCATGTCAGCTATTGAGATCCTCGAAAACGCAGCTTATATTGCAAGTTTAATGTTTACCATGTGTCTATCCTTCTGTGGTGTCTTTACTACACGAAAAGCCATGCCAAGATTCTGGATCTTCATGTATAGAGTCTCACCTCTAACTTACTTACTAGAAGCTTTATTATCTGTAGGTGTCAGTAATGTGCCAATAAAATGTAACGAAAATGAATTCTTAAAATTGGTACCTCCGACTGGACAAACTTGTGGTGATTATCTAAGTCCTTATCTATTTGTTGCTCAGACTGGTTATCTAAAGGATCAATTAGCTACTGATGTTTGTTACCTTTGTGAACTATCTCATACTAATGATTATTTAAAGAGAGTCGATGTCGATTATTCTCAAAGATGGAGAAACTATGGTATTTTCATTTCTTACATTGTATTTAACTATTGCGCCGGTATTCTTCTATATTATATCTTTAGAGTTCCAAAGAAGAACCAAACCAAAATTAAACCTTCCAAATAAATGTTATATTAAAACATTAAAGAACGCTCGCTATTTAACTTTTTATATTTTTTTATATACGCATTAATATTATTGCCTACATTCTTATTACAAATCATCGAATAACTTTGACATCTCTAGATTGCTTGTTAACTGTCAATTGAAACACATCACCGCCACTGTAGTGACCAATTACATTCAAGCCATATTTAGCTTCAACTATCAAATACAAATAGATCTCTGCTGATAACAGACCTTCTCCACCACGTAGAGGTCCAGCTAAAACATTTCCAAACGGATCCACAAATTATACTACCATTAATGTTTACTTGAATACATATTTTGAGAACTGTCCCCATATAATCAAGCAAACAATATAATAACACAGATGACAAATTCAACAGTTCTCCTTTCCTATACTGTTTACCTTGAAACCATACATATGTAGAAACTTTACTAGAACAGTCCCATATCATAAGTATAAACAAACACGCACTGGGAACCTCAACTAATGTCTGACAATATTAACAATATCCAGAAATCACCCAATCTTTAGAGATTGAGTCTGGCGATAACGATTCGCCAAATATCCGGACTTAATGCAAACCGTGTACCTTAAAATGATCTGCAGATATCTCCTGATTTTTATTGTCGCTCGGAGATAAAGACAGACAGACAGACAGATAATATGCGTCTAGATGTTGGTCGGACTTCACCGGCATATAATATTATAACAATTGTCATGGATATTATGCAACACTTGGATGCTAACCTTGATGTGATTAAAGGTGATTAACTTGTCCGAAGGTGACGTTTTGGTAAACATACACATTCCCGATCATACAATATTTCCACTACTTGTTTCTCTCTCTGAGAATACGAAGTACAAAATATTGAGGTGATTCATTTCCAATTATGTTTTTTCTGTATGACACTATTAGAGGTTATAACCTGAAGAACTATTCTAGTCTAGGTAATAGGAAAAATGGCTCCATATGTTTTACGCTTATCAATTAGTAAAAGATGATTCATGAACAGCATCATAATTTTTGCTGTTGTATGATTACATCAAAGTCCAGAGGACTATATCAATTTGTTGAAATGACCTTGTTATTTACGGCAAATCATTTGAACTGAACAGTTTTCGGTGTGGTACATAGTTTTCATGCGTTATATAAATAATCAAGTACATGATATATGCCATTTTTCTCTTAGTATATTTGTTATCCTCATCTAACTATTATCAATAAGAAGGAACCACCTCAGGTAATACAAAAATTGCTGGATCACAATATACAATTGTCACAACGAATTTATCAAATATGAGCGAAAGTACAGGTCAACCACTATCTAATACATATTCATATGGTCCTATCTGTAATGGTACAACAGTCCCTATATGTACTGTTCTACCAACTACTATACATCAGTCAAAGATAAAGATAACCCTAACACCAACAGAGACTGTCACCTTAACCCAACTTGATGGTAGTACTGCTACAATAACTTATCCATGCGAAGGTACAAAAATTGAAAAAATGTTACGTTAAGCCATCAAAAGCTCATAAACAAAAACAGAACTCTGCTGGGTCCAGATTGGTGTCGTCAAATTTCAGATTACTGCTGTGTTTATTTGTTATTTGTACATTGTTTACTTGCGAGACTCTGCTTTAAGATGTAACAGTCCGCCACTTCCTGGGATTTGGAATATAACAGGCATATATTAAAAGTAGCCTTTTTTTTTTAAAAAAAATTTGTGATATTTTAGTGAATATGGTGTTCATTACAGAGATATGTGTCATTCTTAAGATAATTGTTTTGAATGTGACGACATGAATGTTATACGAAGTTAATGGTATATCTACATAATGTGAGATGGGTTTATACGGAAGAAACCCTAGCGACATTGATCTTTTTTTATCAATTCTATATCTGACTATGAATAAATGCTTTACCATAGATATGATCCATCTCATTATTCAATTGCAACTCAATACATTCATTGTGACATCGGTCTGCATATAAAAACAAACAAAATAAAAATTGGCACATTAAGATGCACACTTACCACCCTATTATTACAGTATACATATTCTTTCTTAATTTTCTCTCTTTTATATTTTAAATCTAACTTTTCTAAAATAAATTATCTTAGTCTTCACAATTTATACAGATATTTAATAAAAATAGAGACTTAAAAATAGAACTCCCTATATAAATATTAGCTCCAAATCAAAATAGAAGCTAGTAAATTGAATCTTCAATAGAAAGAATTATACAAATTTCACATCATTAGATTGCTCATTAACTGTTAATTGAAATACATCACCACGGCTGTAGTGGCCAACTACATCCAAGTCATATTTAGCCTCAACTATTACATCCAAATCGATCTGTGCTGACAACAGGCCTTCTACACCACGTAGTGGTCCAGCTAAAACATTTCCGAAAGGATCGACAATTATACTACCACCATTAATACATGCTTTGTCTGGAGATTCCCAACCAGGTAAGATTCTTTTATCTTCAGGACCTTCAAGTGGTATTCCGCAATCAGCTTCTGTTGCATTACCAACGTACTGAACGGCACTGACAACAAATAACCTACCTTCAAAAGCAATATTCTTCATAATTGTATCCCACATTGGCATATCTTCGACGGTAGGTGCACACCAAACCTGTACACCCTTAGCATACATAGTATGCCTCAACAAAGGCAATGTATTTTCCCAACATATGGCTCCTCCTAGTTTGCCAACTGGTGAATCAACTACTGTCAAAGTAGAACCATCACCTTGGCCCCATATTAATCTCTCTGATGCAGTAGGTTGTAGCTTTCTATGCTTTCCAATATAACCTAACTGAGGATCAATGAATACCATAGTACAATATAACGTATAACCATCTCTTTCAATGCATCCCACTACCAGGGAAGCTCCTGTTCTTTTGGATAAACCCTCTAGTATTTTAATTTCTTTGCATTCAGGTTCGTTTCCTATCTTGATAGATTGCCCAAAATATGCCTTGAATTCTTCACGTCCTGCTTTAGTCCTGTAGCCTACATATGAACCAAAATTGGATCCTATAGGATACCCGCCTACTGTAGCTTCAGGGATGACAACCAATGAGGTCCCAGATTCTTTTATCTCATTCTCATAAGATAAAATTTTCTTGATGGTGGCTGATGTACCTTCTTTTGAAGGGCCAATCTGTAAAGCAGAAACTATTCTCTTATCTCCCATTGTTCTGATTATTCCATTGGGTGAATGAACATCATCTTAAGAATGAATATGTGTGGGTCGTAGTGGTATATATAACTTAGCAATATCATACACTCTTATATAACGACAGTTGAAACCTAAATGAGCAATATTCCTAGTGTAATTTTATATTGTCTTAGAAGTTAAAAGTTGTTTGTTCACGTGCAATATCAATATATTTGCTCAAACTCGCCGCACTTCGAATTCAAATACCCGATCAACAAAGAACAAATCTGCCAAGGATATTAACAGCATATGAGAGTACCCTATTTGGGGGGTTAGTGCCATTTGAGTTTGTTATGAAAATGTTGAATATATGTATTTAATAAATAAAGTACAAATGAACCGAAATGAGAAATATTCTATTGTTAGGAATGTAGATGCTTTTACAAATGTATGGATAAATTTCCACTACAAATTAGTACGATGTGTAATTAAAGTTTCATGAGGTGCCAAAATTTCATCAATAACTTGTGAACCCACTGTATCGATAAATTGTTCGTCTGATAAATTGGTCTTTGGTCCGTGATAATGTTTCTTCTTATACACAATATAATATACCCATGATAACAACCACATACCTGGACCTATAACACAAGCGTAATTCATGGTAGATTTTGTTAAGCCATGTTGATCACTTGGGAACATCACTAAAAGAATAATAAAATATTGGAAAACCACACTAGTCCATGAAATAACTGGAGACCAGAAATCACCTAGATAGAAAGGACCTGGTCTGAATAAATCTTTACCGGAAGTTAATCTCATGATCGTAGGAGTACTCCAAGACACATAATTACCTGCAACAGCCAAACTGAACAGAGCGTTTGCGGCAACTGAATCGATCAAACATAATAAACCAAGCAGCAATGCTAATGTACAAGAGAACATAATGGCGAAATATGGGACATGATACCTTTGGTCAACACGTTTAATGTATCTCGAGAAGGGTAAACCGTCGTCACGAGCAAAAGCATAAGCTTGTCTGGAGATTGCAATAACAATTGATGAACCCATTAAGAACTGACAGAAGGCAATTAATGACATGAAGGCAATAGCCCATTTTTTTCCTAACGAATCAAAAATGATCTGAGCTAATGCAAAACCGTATGGATTGTTAATGACCTTGTTTAAATCTGGATCCACACAAGCCATTAAACAAATCAGAACTAACCA
Source organism: Maudiozyma bulderi (assembly GCA_031590215.1). NCBI lineage: Eukaryota > Fungi > Ascomycota > Saccharomycetes > Saccharomycetales > Saccharomycetaceae > Maudiozyma > Maudiozyma bulderi. The sequence continues at coordinate 773,366 of CP134445.1, forward strand.
ACCTAGAACCCAACAAACAGAGATAGAACCGATGATCCCAATAGGAACTGATCTCTTAGCATCCTTGGCTTCCTCAGATTGATGCACACATGAATCAAAAGAACCTATTGTCCAAATGGCGGGCATTAATCCTGCCAAACAAAATTGCCAACCGTTGTTCCAATCACTGAAATTTTGAAATTTACCAAAGATGAATGCACCGTCATTGAATTTACCCCTGTTGATTTTAGTACCAATAGGTAAGGCAATGAATAATAATGTGATTAAAAACAAATTTGCAGCAATACTAAATGCTTGAATCCTAGCAATAGCTTTAGAACCAATGGAGGTTGTGAATGCCATACAAACCACTGCAGCTGCAAAAATACCATATAACATACCATTGGTTGGTTCGAACTTCCCATCTTTAGACAATATCACTGCAGCTAGAATCTCTTCAGCTAAACCGTAATCTACAGAACAAATACCTGCTGCTAAAGCGATTGAGTTAGAACAACCAATGACAAAGGAAAATACCTCTTTATAACCTTTAGGAGAGTAGTAATAAGTCCAGTAATATAAACCACCTGCTGTAGGAATAGCACTTGCATTTTCGGCCATTGTAAGACCAACTAAAAGAATGAAGATACCGGAAATGAACCAACCCCAGACTAAGGAAACTGAGCCCCCAGCTAACCCCCCAGCCATAACTGAAGCAATCGATGGTAAAAGACCCATAATTGAGAAGGCAACACCAAACACTTGTATTGTTGAGAACTGACGTTCCAATTCTTGCTTATAACCAATTTCTGCTAATAATTCACTATCACCAGCGGCACCACCGGAATTAATATAATTGACCTCACCAGCCCCTGTCTTAGACTGCACAGAACGTAATGCTTTAAAGTCGGCTCCATACTCTGTTACTGATCCAACGTCTTCATCTATTGTAATTTTATCCTCTGATATTTTTTGTAGTTTAGTCTCTGACATCTTTCCACTATATATAAAAAGAAAAAATGTGTCTGATCTTTTTAAATTGAGTTTGAAGGACTATGTTAACCTGTTGAAATATAACCGTTCAAGAAGTCATAGTGATTTATATACCTCTCAAGAATCTGAAATGCGATGTATTTTTGGTATACTGAATCATCATTACGATTTGTTAAACATCAAAGATAAGATAAAATTAACAATATCAACCTGATAAAGGATGGCGGGGGGACAGTTGCAGATTACAACAAACATTAAACGTTATCTGATTAAATCTATAGACTAATTTACGTAATTATGAACGACCCATCAATAATTCCTAAAAAAGAGCTTATCATTTTAATGTCCTCCCTGAGGACTAACTACCAGGACTTCAACAGATGGATCGTTATCACCTGTTCGTACATCTATTGCATGTATTGTCTCTAATGTAAAGGGAACCCTGTTGAAAGTCAACAAGCAGACAGATTGGCAGCCATATCGCCCTATCAGTTATTGTATCAGTATCTGTATCGGCTAGCAGCAGTATGCATTCTTCCTGATAGCATCCTTTGATAAGATAGCGTATGATTTGTTTCGTCCGATCTGCTGCTATCTCTTATCGTACAAAACGGATAGTCCGAGTTCGGAAAAACCTTGTTACAAAGAAACCGCCGTACGACGTGGATTATGCAGACACGTGACATTTGTGACTTATTTGCCCAATTAGGATGTATCGTTTATTGGAAACGACATCAAGTATCCCGTTTATTAACATATCTGACACTGTATCGAGCTGGTACGATTTGCTGGAATTGGCAGAACAATGGCAAAACTAGAATAAGGGACAAACGTTTCGGATATGACTATCAAATATGATTGAAATCATTATTTACCTGATTAGGGAACTATAAGTATACAGATTGTCATAGTTCTTGAAATAATAGGGACTCGAATAATTAAATAAGTCATATTTGTATTCTAGAAGCAGATACATGATTATTAGTTTGGGGTAGTGAGATAGAGACATGTTTATGCAAAGTCAACTGTATTTATTCAAAAAAGAGTTTAACATATAAAAACTTGCAAAACACCTTCTATACTAAAGTGTATCCTGTTAATTATACTGATAGCCACAAAAATTACTTATAAAGTAGCATTGAGCTTTAGTCTTATCGTGTGTTTCATAGAAAGCATCAGAAGCTCGGCATTGTAATGCCGAGGCAAAGAAAAAGTCGAAGAACGAAATTAAATAAATCAAGACACTGCTAAAATGTCAGCATTAGAATAATTTTACGACAAACTTGAAGCTGTGATAACCTACAATATTACTAAATATCTTGTACGAGGTAGACTTGAGAATGGCCAATAAGAAATTGTATAAATAGTGGTACGTGATTTGCTATTTTCCAAAGTTTTATTATGCTCTCAACTGCAACAACAAATCAAAATGTCTGCTCACTTAGAATAATTCCAAGTAGATTAATTGATACTATCCACCATACCAGTAAATGGGGTGCCAAATTTAAATGGGGTGTCAAGGATATCGATACTGGTATGTGCCGCTTAGGTTTATCACAAGATGATAAAAAGGTTAGAGATTGGTTTGTTCAAGAGACTCAAAATTTGGGTTGTAAAGTTAAGATTGACGAGATTGGGAATATATTTGCCATTTATTCTGGTCTGAAAGAAGGACCACCTACAGCCATTGGTTCACATTTGGATACCCAACCTACAGGTGGCAGATATGATGGTGTCTTGGGTGTCTTGTCTGGTTTAGAGATTCTAAGAACTTTCAAGGACAATAACTATATACCACAATATCCTGTTTCAGTTGTTAACTAGACTAACGAAGAAGGGGCAAGATTCCCAAAATCAATTATGGCATCCTCTGTCTGGGCAGGTGTCTCTGATATAAATGACATATATGCTATTGAATCGATTACCGACGAAAAACCAATCACTGTTCTAGACGCACTAACCAGCATCGGTTATAAAGGTGACACAAAAGCATGCCATAAAATTAATCCGTTAAAAGCACATTTCGAATTACATATCGAACAAGGTCCAATTTTGGAAAAGGAAGGCAAAGATATTGGTGTCGTAACTAGTGTTCAAGCTTACTGATGGATCGGAATTAATTTGAAAGGTAGAGCACAACATACTGGTACTACTCCAATGAATATGAGAGCCGATACTTATCTAACAGCTGCAGAGATTGCTATTGTAGCAAATAATATTGCCAAGAAACATCAGGGTCTGGGTTCTGTTACCGAAATTCATGTGTCACCTAATGTGGTTAACGTTATTCCAGATTCTACAGAGTTTGTAATTGATACCAGACACGCAACTAATACTGGTTTGGAAAATATCGAAGCAGATATTGAATCTGAGGTTTCAAAGATCATCAAAGGTACAGATGTCACTATAGAATTCAAAAAATTATTTCATAATGATGCAACTCATTTCAACAAAGAATGCATTGATATTGTTGAAGAATGTGCAACAAACATTGTAGGTAAAAATAAAACCACGAGAATGATTTCTGGTGCAGGTCATGATTCATGCTCTACAACTAATGCAAAAGTCCCTACGTCAATGATCGTCATCCCAAGCAAAGGCGGTATTTCTCATAACCCTGTTGAGTATAGTTCTCCCGAAGAAATCGAAAAGGGTTTTAAAGTGCTCCTTGATACTGTTGTTACCTTTGATTCTAGAAGGACTGATTAGCAAAAGAACATCCGTCTCTCAGATTAACTATTGTTTTCTTATAGGTATGTAATAAATGTACAGCTAATATTTTTTTATATATATTTGATGCTATTCCTCCCAATATTGCATATTGGCGCACGATACTTTCCGTACGTCTTTTGAATCTGAATCTGGCAGGGTTTCCGATTTTACCATAAGAACATTCAAATACCAATTCTTGTATTTAGTAATATGGTAGCAAGAGCTAGTCATATAAGGAATTTTAGAACGTGATGGCGCTTTTGAAAATTCAATATCAAATTTCTCCTTAGCTAATGTAGTGGTACACTCAGTTTGATTCGTTACGTATGCCCTCATACCTATAAACCAACTGTCTTTTGAACCGTCAGCACGTGTGACATTGTACCAATCAGAGATCGATGAGCAGAAATAAGGATACTTTGGTCTTTTGAGATGGAGGACTTGGTAGATCCACATTCTATGACTAATCAGACGTTTTAAGACGAAATTTGGTACGATACTTTGAACAATTTTTATAAATAAACGGAATAGCAAGGTTCTCAGACGATACACGGCATATTTAATGTTATAATATACTGCTTCCTTACTGGATACTTCACGCCATTGAACGGTGTTTTTCTTTTGAAGTTTTGTCTTTTCTTCAATGGAATTAGAACTTTGATTGAGCAATAAAGTAAAAAATGGATCATCTTTATGTTGATCATGCATAATCTCCGGGAGTGATGAAATACTTGCTATCATCAATTTGGAACTGAGGGGTACTAAAGGATCTCTCGAAGTAACATACGATTTCAAACCGAGAGGTTTCTGATTTATACATTTTTTTGACCTTTGATCCCGAACTGCAAAACTTCCGCCTTCAATCGAATTGCTTACAGTTTTGATATCATTATGTGTAATTTCTGATGTTATTTCGGCAACGGCAGCAACCTGATTAATAAAAAGGAGAACAAAAATGAATATTGGTACGATATATACGTTTGTAGCAACCTTCATCTCGTAAATTGCCTCTTGAGATTAAAATGAATCAATGTATACGACAATTGCAGAATAGTCGACCCTCTTTACTACCGTATTAATATATGAAAATGAACTTGATATGAATTCAACTAACATAGTCCCGTTTTATCAGTCTCGATGTGGTTTAACTGTTTGAGTATGATAAGGTTGGATTAATTTTTCAGAAATGCATTTGTTGTTGCTGCTTTTTGTTGGAACGAATATTCACTCGGCATTGACCGAGATGGGAAAGTAAGATAAAACCAGTGTAAGCAGAGAGGGCAAGACATGTTATGAGGCCAACGAATAGTTGCTTATAGGTAATACGAAAACTGCTAAGACTGTCTAGCTCTAACAGCAACGACTCCACTAAAAATGCTAACACTCAAGGTTTGGCTATTGAGACGTACGATCACTGTTCATAGGGAATCCCACCTGAACACTTTTCAGGTTACCCGATATTTAAAATTTCTTTTGCTATCGTATCAGAACGCAGTGCTCCAGTTTCCGATTATATTCTATTCAAAATAGATATCGTTCGTATTTATTGCTATTTCTGGCTAGTTGTCTTGAGTCCTTTTTGTCGACCGAGGAATAATTTATCGAGCTTTTCGCTAAAATAACTATGCTCTTACTTCTATAGATTTTGAAAATAATGTCTTGAAAACTAAAAATTCCAGAGTCTCTTTAGAACCATACTCAAACCTATAATCGAAGAATCCAATTGAAATGCAGTAAACATATATCACATACCCCCAAAATTGGAATATTAACTAACAAACACAACTTCCAGCAACAAAAGCCCCTTCCAGACCACTGAATTGTTTAAGAGCTATTTCAAGATAAGAGAAACACAGTCTTGGCATGCTTATGGCATGCACACAACAGCTTTACTTTTACCAACTTCAGAAGAATGATCGCTCGCCATCGGTTAATAAAACTTTGGTAAATCTCCCTTGGCATCCATGTACTTGTCCATAACAAGAAATGTCGTGATCCTGTTTCATGTCACAGAACCTTCGGAACAAGAAGCATTCTTGGCTCGCGGTTTCCTATTTGGGACAGCACCCCAACTGACTCAGGAAAATAGATATTCCGCTACGGAAATACTTGGGAATTATGAAACTCTTCCAATTTAGGAATAATGTTCCATTTCGGGATATAAATTTGTGCACTACATTCTCCGTGGAATAGTGATTCGACATTAACATTGTCGATCCTTTTTTCTCTTAGATAATGCACAACTGATTGCCTTTTTCCAGGTCTGACTCAAGGAGAGGATAAGATTCAATCTGATACTGTATTTTGTTAGTAGATCCCAAGTACACTTTTGAAAGACAACTGCTTGGCAACCTTATCCAAGAGAAATCTATGAAATCCGTGGGTGTATACTTCTGGAATCACATTTACCCAGCAGAATAGTCTTTCATTAGTGGACAAGGGGGCAGAGATTTACATATTCGTTGAAAATACGGTACGTTGTATCCTGCGAGCTATTGGATCTATTTCAGTTCAATTAACAGAAATGTTTACTGATGATGAATGAATTTGAAAATCTTCGGCTAGTTGTAAAAGTCATTATATATATAGACAGGCAGCTCCTACTTTCTGATAAAATGTAAATTTGATTATTGAACATTTTATAATTTGTTGCTTCTTTCAAGTGGTACATATATGGAAACTACACTATAAACAATTTCTTAACAAAATAGAATGTTTTTTACATTACTGGTATCAGTAATTCTATTTAATCACATATGGACAAATGTTGCAGCAGCGGATAGTTGTGCAAATTTTGTTGTTGATTCATACTATGATCATGGTTTCGGTATAGTAACATATGATATTCCATTTAATTCAAGTATAACAGAGATTGCTGATGTTTTACATAATGATACAGTAGATTTCAATACCGTAGGCTTACCAATCTATTATTTCATTTATGACCTTTCTATCGATGTTGAGGTTACAGATACTTCAGCACCATTTTTGACATTAGTTTATCCAGGTAAGATGACAGGGAGAATGTATGCATCAAATATGGCTTTGGTATATCAAGGGTTTTTCGTCCCCCCGGAAACTGGTGACTACACTTTTACTATCGATGAAGCAAGTAGTAATGCGGGTGCCACAGTTTATGTGTATGATAATCGCGACATGTACTGTTGCCAGGATATGGATAACAATGCATGGATGTCAAAGGCTTCACAAGTTACTTATATTCCATCCGACTCCAGATACCAGACTCAATCTGTTACCGTGAACCTAGAGGCAGGTTTGGGATACCTGCTTGTGTACGCTTACACAAATTTCGCAGGTGATGCTGTTTTCAAAACGTCTGTTACCTTCCCATTCGGGGAGACTACCACCAATTTTACAAATTATATCTACACTTTGTTCAAGGATTTCTATTGTGATGTGGTGAATGATACTTCAAGTGTAATTACGTTGGGTACTGAGGCATACACTACTACATACTCGACTACTGAAATAACTAACATTTATACCGGAGAGATATTAGGTGCACCATATACTAGTATCGACACTATCTATTATATCATGACACCAGCTGCTGTCTCATCCAGCTCTGAAATTGCAACCTCACGGAGTATATTGCCTTCCATATCTAGTTCATCGATCATTACCAGTTCTACCAGTATATCGTCCTCTTTAGCAAGAAGTTCAGATACGTCTCTTACCTCTAGTTCATCTTATATAATAACATCGATGGCTTCATCTGTTATATTGTCCTCCGCTAGTAATTTATTGCCTTCCTCTGTAATTTCCTCCAATATTATGCCATCTTTAAGTTCAGAGTCATATCCAACTAACAGTTCCTACAATGGAATAACATCCAGTTCTTCCAGTTCTGTTAGTACATACATTAAGTCAGCCACTTTAAGCACCAGGGCTACCTCAGAGAGTGCCCAATCCAATAGAGGTGAAATATCTGTAGCACCTTCCAAAACTATCTCGTATTCATCCACTTCCATTCCGTTTTCCAATTCATCAATAGTATCTGGTTCAATGTCAGAGGAAGGTAGCACATCATTAAAATTTTCAGTTTCTTCAACAGGATCATCTGGAACAAACTCTAAAGAACATCCTTCAAATCTAAGGACATATGCAGCCCCTGAATCCCAGAGTTATAAATCTGGCGAGGAAGAAGAAAATTCAAGAAGTTCCTCAACTTATACAGACCAGTATGGTGAAACAAAGATTATCATAGTAGATTGCTCTACAAAATCAAACGATAATAACGCCATATTTACCTCTTCAGGCAACGGATATATTTCGAATATTAACAGTAATGAAAATCCAGTCGTCTCAACTGTTTCAGGTAATCATAATGAAGCTACACAAATCACGGAAATATTAGCCACAGCTCAGGATAGTTTATCATCATCCAAAAATAATTTTAGTCACAGTACAGAAGCCACTGTTACTGTTAACCTGCAGACATTTGACAGTTCTTCTCCATCAGCATCCATCCATATTCAACAGATACCTAATATCGCTGGGAGAAGTGTCACTAGTTTCGTTCTATCAATAATGTCATTGCTGATCGAACTATTTATTCTATAGATGCATTTTAAATTTATAACAAAAAAAATAAAATATTTAATAAAGGTAATAATTGACTATATCCCTAAAAATAGCGTTATAACATGAGAAATAAAATTGAATATTAAGCAAACGATATGTTAATTACACTGACAACAGATGTTCTGAACATTTCCTTAATCAGTACACATATAACTACTATAAATATATACATAACATATAATGCTAGTGAACGTAGCTTCTAACATTTTTTGCGCTGTAGGAGATTACTTAATCAAAAATTATTCCCATAACAATTGTATGCTCCCTCTAATATGTTCCTTCTATGGAATCCAGCATAAAAAATTCAGGATCTAGTACAGAGTCGATAATATCACCGTTAAATAATTTATCCAAAAATGTATCCTCTAACGTACTTTCAGGTGGGAATTTCAAAGGATGACTTTCTTTCATATCCTCAGTAGTAGTATGTGCAACACTAATAGCCGTCTTTGCAATTTCAACACTTCCGGAGGATATTTCCAAATATTTCAAAAATAGGTCTAGTATATTTCTTATCTCGAATTTTCCAATAGAATCGTATCCAAAAGACATTTTCAAAGTTATAATACTGGTACCAAGTACAAGTGAATAAACCATTGGTAAAGTCGGCTCAAATTGTTGCGAACTCGATACATCGTCCATAGATTTTAACACTAAGAACAGATCAATCAAAACCACTTCACATACTTCTACTGATTTATTTGGGGCAACATTATCGGTGTATTGCACAAAGGGTCTGTTTAAGGAGAGTCTGGTCAAGAAGTATGAACTTCTAATAGATAAAAAGAGGTAGTTATGGCCCGAATTAAGTAAGGATTCTTCATCCAGATTCAGTGTCTCCGGTAACTCTAAAGTCCATTTGTCCAAAAGATCGTTATACATTTCTAATTTCTCCAAACGTTCTTTTATCGCCATATCTCTTTGAGGAGTACCTGCTTTTGTATTAGTAATCGATGAAAACACATCAAGGATCATGGATTCGCTAATTCGGGCCAATTTTACTAATGTTTGCAGTGTGATCAGAATGTCACATGTGTAATGGGTCTCTAATCTAACGTCATAATATAAGAAGTTTGTTATTTCTGGGAGGTTATAGAGGTCGGAAGATGGCATAATGGATGACTCCATGCGTTTCAAACTTGGATAACGTCCAAAAATCATGCTGATAAAATGATCTGCAATGTATGTGCCCCAGTATATTCTTCTTTGAACAGCTTTCAAGTCAAAGGGATACCCTGGCCTGATATTTAAAGATGTTCGTTGTCCATATATCCATTCACTAGGATCTCTTTCAAAACCAATATTTGAACCTATTCTAAAAGCTATACCAGATAGGATCCATCCAGTCGTTAAAGAACCCTTTGATATATCAAAAAATGCAAGGCATAACAAACTTTGAAGTTTAGTTAGTGTCGCTTTTGAAAAATCAATCTCTAAAGTATCCGGAGATATAAATATTGACTTTCTTGCATGATTATAATATGAGTCCGCTTGAATTCTCAACCTATGATTAGAGGAGAATCTGGCACCAACAGCAGCAATCGAATAAATCAATTCTTCCGAAACAAAGTCATTATCAAAATCTAGCAGCAAAAAATGATACAAAAATGATTCTCTGTGGATAAATAAATAATTTGACTGATATTGCCATTTAAAAAATGATCCTATGGAATCATACAAATCCTCATCAAATAATGCCTTAGTGCAAGGTACAAATTTGTAGAATGTTATTCCATCTTCTTCAAACATATTATCATGAAATGCCTCAGTTGTGGAATCTTTCAAAGCTAGTTGCATTTTTGGTGTACCTTCTGAAGAGTCATATTTCTTATAAACACTTATAGGTCCTAGAATAGCTGAACCTGAGTTGTCATTCTCCGGAATTGTAAGTATGTTAAATTGATTTACTCTTGAGTCATAAAAATTGTCTTTATCATTTGCATTACCAGCAACAGCAGTCTTGTCTAGAATTTTGATGATTTCAATATCTACACTTGGAATATTTCTGATTTGCAATAATGTATCCTCCAATTGCGCCAACCTGGATTCCAGCCGCTTAATACTATTCACTGATCGCCTTACAGTTCTATTATCTGTTGCTGGGTAAACACATGTGTCCTTTCTCCTTAAGCAAATAGAGCATGGTGTCTTTAAATCACACCTGACCTTTCTGTGTTTACAGTTGATACATGAATTTCGTTTGACTGTTGCTATAGTTCCTCGAGCCATAATTTCCCTCCTGCAATAAACTAACAAGGAAACAATTGATGATAAAACATGTCAGGTTCCATTGGTTTACTGATATTTTCTTACGTGCCTCTTATTGATGTTTGTATCAACAATCCTGCGGGAGAACTGATAATGCTCTTCTTGATCAATGATATTTACTTCGGTAATACAAACCCGAGATCTTGTTACGTCGAAAAATATTTAATAGATAAACAACGATAACGAATTCAGTTAAAAAGAATCTCTAAAACAGCATACACAATCCTTATTGGAAAAGAAAACTATATAAAGAAGAAGTCAAGCATTAAAATGTTATCTGAAACGAAACGTCATAAATAACAAGTTTCTGTTTTTTCCTTGAAGTTCTTTCTCAAATGTTGTCTGGCGTATGAAACCTATAATTTGAGGAAGTGAAACCAACATGAGATTATTGATGAATCAGTACAAACCTTCAACAGTTTCCTACTTCAGACATATAAATGCTATCAATTGGATAGCGAGTGATCCTGAATTTAGTCATTCTCGAGACGTAATTCTTCAATTTCACAAATCCTTCCCAGATTATCAACCTTCAAAATTGATTAGAATTCCAAATCCTCATAACGTCGATCTTTATATTAAAGAGGAATCTTCCAGATTTTCTCTTCCATCGTTCAAGGTATTGGGGGCATCCTGGGGTTTATTCCGTTGCTTGCTAGAAAGGTTTAAATTAAATCGTACAGATACTACCTTAGCAGACATGGCGAAACACATTCATCGTGAGAAACCTTACTTAACTCTAGTTGCAGCAACAGATGGTAATCACGGTCGGGCTATTGCATATATGGCAAAAGTGTTAGGTATAAAGTCTAGGATTTTCACACCACGCAATGTTCTAGGTAGTGAATGTGATAAGATTAGATCTGAAACAGGATCGGAGGTTATCCAATTGGAAGGGAATTACGACAAAACTGTGGAGTATGCTTCTAAGTATACCAACTCAGATCCAGACAAATATGTACTGATACAAGATTTTGCATTTGAAAATTATGAAGATGTTCCAAAGTGGATTGCCCATGGTTACACGACAATTTGTCAAGAGATTCCTTTTGAACCAGATGTCATCTTCATTCCTGCAGGGGCAGGATGCCTAGCGCACGGAATAACACTATATTACAGATCCATTTCATCAAGGACTAGAATTTTTGTAGTTGAACCAGATACTAGTTTCACCGTGAATAAATCGTTGATGGTAAATGAACCCTGTAGCGATCCTGGGGACTCTAATACTATAATGGATGGCTTGAACTGTCCCACGGTTTCCAGCATAGCATATCCTATACTGGCTCATGGTGTTAGCTTCTCTGGTTTAGTATCAGATCATGACTGTACGGAAGCGATGAAACAATTGAAACAATTAAAGGTCAATTCAGGGCCCTGTGGTGCAGTTGCGTATGCGGCATTCACTAACTTTGTTAACAAAATGAAAATGAATGGAGATTTAGAGGACAACAGTAAAGTTGTTCTTTTATCTACCGAAGCTTATCGTGATTTTCAGAAGTGAATATTTAAAAATTTCCGTTACTTCATAAATGCTATATTAATTGCATCATTACAGTAAAAATTGACCTTAACCGGTATACTTTTTATTCTTTTTGCACCAAGAAGGTATTCTATAGTATTCCTTTATAGTCATGTGTAGGAAGAGGATTCCATTTTCTTTCATAAATAAAGAATAATTGGGATGGCTAATTGAGTTTAAATTCATTTACAAAATCAGAGTAAAATAATCTGAAATATATGGAACAATTTAAATAATTTTTTATATAAATTAGATAGATCACAACTAATATTTCGTTTATAAGAAGAGCATGCTATTATTTATTTTGTTTAGTATTATGTGGAAATAGTTTAATGTTAGTACGCGTCAGCTCATTTTCGAGCAACCAAATAGTACTGTAACAGAACTTTCCAATAAAAAGATATTATTGCGATATATAAGCTATTTCTCTATCCATAATGGTATACCTTCTATTACTTACTTTAGAATCAAGAATATAGTTATTTGATAACATTAGACACTAAAGTATAGTGGTGTATCACCATAGGCACATATATAAATGTATTTTAGTACGTTATTGCTATTCTAATCTACGTTTATTAAATAATAATCATCCCAATAGTAAGTCATAAGTCAGAATGATTAATTTAGAGAAAATTCAATGACTCTGAAGTACTTAAGTAAATTTTTATATGAGTTGAGAATTTGGACTCCATACGGAAACGCGATCAAATCAAGACACACAGAAGCACCAACTACAGAAACAACAACATAGAGCACTATGTGACCCCTGTTCATAATTCGTTGATATAGAGGCAAAAGCCACTTTTATTTCTAAAATACATATATAATAAATGGTACATTCCATTTAATGAAGACAGCCTAATTCAAACTCACTATGATTATCTACTTCTGAACAAGGTAATCCCCATGGGTCTGCAAAATTGGCGATGCTGTCTGTATACAGACGGATATCCATTTTCGAGCCATGTGTGCCCACCACATGAACACAAAATCCATTTTTGTAAGAGTTTTTAGGTGACTCGATTGCTGCTCTCACAATGCAAGAAATATGTTTCATTGGTAAAACGTCTGTGTAACTTATATGTTGTTTCGTCCGTGTAACGAATGTTGTCCATCCAGGATACTGCCCGAGAAGGATGTTGTCGATTCTCCACGAATCCCTACCTGAATGAGAAAACGATTGCGATAACTTTGAAGCCCATCTTTTAATTAATTGTTTAAACTTTCCAGTCATTGCAGTCGGCTGATACCTTAAACGTAATATACTGGGGTCCATTAATTGACTAACAGTGTACCCGGTAACATTTCCTGGAAACTTCCTTGTCGTTATCTCAATATCTAGGAATCGACCTGCTATTTCTTGCACAGTCACTCTTTGACAAACTCTGTCGTAGCATGCATCGACCAAAGTAGAAGGAACGGTACTTTTGGCAATAAGTGAATTCCAGTATTCAATTGCTTCAGAGTACCTACCGTTTGTTGTGACACCTCCAGGGCTAATTGCTGTATACACACTGCCTGGACCTCTGGCAGAAAATTCATTCACGAATAATATAGCATTATGGTAAGGGTACGATTCAGATAACACAAACTCAAATATTGCCGTGAAGAACAAAATACATTTGATAGAAATCATTGAAATCTGTGTCAATGAATATATTTATAGGGGCGATATAGTTGTGTGATATTCATGTTATGTTGATCAATCACTTTTGATATATATATATATTTATATACATGCAGACCGTAGTCGTGCAGACTTTCGGCCCGAGAATATTTGTTGAGCCCAGAGATGTTCATCGAAGCATCTCTGCCTCGGACTTAAGGTCTCAGTTTAGAATGCTTTCGTTATTATCTTTGTGATTGCTAAAAGGATTGGATATAATTGGGAACTTCCAATATTCAATATTGTATACACTATATAAGAATGTATATCAACACGTATTTTTACGTCTTTTGTTATGCTATATTTTACACTATTCACGCGAGTAAGACATTTGATTTTTGTATGAATCATAATCTTATTTTCTTTTGTATATTTACACATGATGTATTTCTTCGTCTGCAGATATGTTATTTTGGTGTTTCTAGTATTAATGCAACGTATCTTATTCTTTCAAGTTGTTCCATCTTACTCTGACTCTCAAGACTCATATTAGAGATTTTATGATTAACAATATGTTCCTAATCAATGCAATTTGTTATATATAGTGCGCTACCTTATCTACATATATCTATCGCACACACATAACCACGGCAGCTATGGAACTAGTAATACAGTCAATAGATTTATCACTTCTTCAATAGTTGTTGGATTTAATGCTCATATTTCAATCATGACTCATCATATTTCAAGAGGTTGTTCTTTTAGAATAAAAGTAACTTGAACATACCATAATAAAATGAAAAAAAAAAAAAAAAAAAATAGTATCAATGAGTTAAAATTAGGTATAAATCATGTGAAAGGAAGTTAATTGATAATCTTCCCTGTTAGAAATCTAGCATCACCTACAGTTTATTCACCTTTTGTCTTTAAAGCTTGATGTATTTTACCATAAATTGAACAATGCTCCTTAGCAACATCAACCAAACATGTAAGCGTCTTTCCAATGATATCATTAGATTCTTCGCTTGGGAAGAAATCTTCCTTCATATTCTTAACACGATAGATACCAAGGACGTAGTTCAATACACCTTTCAAAGTAACGAGCTTGGTAAAACTATCAGATTCACTTAGTGTTAAAGTCATATAATCCTCGAATTGTTTCGTGGTAGGATCCTGATGAGCGATGTCCCAATGGGCAATAGAATTTGGATTCAATACATTTTTCCCCTCACAAGCTGTACTTGTGGCATCCCAAGATAGAACCTCAATATCTAAATCCATAGCAGGCACAATTAATTCTTGATGGTATATACCATTGGATTCAATAAGGACATCTAACATTGGCCGATAGAATTTGTCTCCACAACCACATTTATCTATATGTAATTTAGGAAACCCAACCCAAATATTTTTATTTTCAACATTAGGAATCTGTGGTGGTAAAGGAACAAATTGTGTACCACCTCTCATACCACCAAAAGTATTTGAATCTGAGATGGCCAGCGCTTGTTGATCAAAGACAACTTCACAAAAACCGTCATTCAATGAGCACTTTAAAATATCTAAGGGGCTGAAAGAATAAATAAAATGAATCGAACCTCTCGATATTCCACTTTGTGCTTGATCAGATGGGTGAAAAAAGGGAGTCCAATTTTTTTCAGAATCTCTCATTTTACGATCTTCTATTTTAAGTTTGATCATTGGATCTATCTTACGATGTGGCATATAACTGAACATCCTTCTCTTCGAATCTATATCGTCATGCATATTGAAAATAATTACTGGTTCTTCAGTTGTTTCTGTTTTTCTTAGTATAATATGTGGATCTTCTGGTCCTTTTAAGTCACCGCGAGCATCAAAGTGAAAATCGAACGTTGTTGGATAAGTAACGTAATATTTTGAAACAATATGTTCCTTTCTTTTTTTGTTTCTCAAAGATGTTTTAGCTTGTTGAATGTTACAAGTTTCGAACTCAACGCTATTTGTAGAATATTTGGAACAATCTTCAATATTTAATTCGATATCTAATTTTTCAATTTCACTGTCCATGTTATCAGGTAGATCAATATCAATATATGGGATTTTCTTGCCGATAATTTCATTCCAATCTTTATCAAATGCTTGAGCTCTAATTAAGGAAATATGTGGTTGAACCTTTAATGCAATTCTGGAATATAGAATTCTTGTGAATACTAGGAAACATTGTTCACTTTCTAGCCAAACTGAGGAACCACCGAATCTAAACCATTGTGTTTGAATAATTTCTTCCTCAGTCTTATCTTTATCCTTATCATCTTTAACTTCTTTAGTTAACCAACCTTTATATTTCAATAGATCCCTTCTAATGGACATCAGATCATCAGATAAAATTGGATTGTCGACAGCATGTTCAATGGTACCGTTGTAAGATAAATCTTGACAAGTCACTAATGAATCATATGTTTTTCTACCCGTTGTCTCTAACTCTTTAAGATCAACAGTACTTTTGGAGACTTCCTTTGGTATTTTATTATCATTAGAAATCGTAGCATTGTTATGAATATCATGATTCGTTGATGAATCAAGTCTTTTATGAGAGGATAATTCTAAATTTGAGACGAACCCAGTGAGTGTATTAGTGATATATTCTTGTTTTAAAAGATGAGGAGTAATTGGAGTCCTTGATAAATCTTTTTCATTGATTAAATTAGTAATATCGACCTTTAAAAGATCTCCTTTCTTTGGTACAACTTTTAGATTTTTATTATGATTGAGATTAAATGGTGAATTATTTTCTTTATAAATAAATTGGTTCAATTCATCTTGGTTATAATTATATGTGTTTGATAATTGGAATATGATTAGAAATAACGAGAATATAGATAAACATAGGATTAAAGATGTTCTTCGATTTGATTTATTGAGCAGTCTTCTCGAAGTTAGAAAAGATGCACTTTTATTATAGCAATCGATTGAAAATTTCATTGATTTTGAATATGATGATTCTTCAGATTGCTGGGAAGTGGTCCCAGACAAATCATGTTCATTTAATGAATTGTTTTTATTTTTCCTCATCGACTCGTATGACAATAATAGTAACTTTGTTATGGGTACCCATATTTGGAAATAAATTCATCAAAAGAAAATGTCAAAATGCTAACGAAAATGCATGTTTATTTTTATATAAGATATTGTAATACTCATGCGAATGATAAATATATTCTAAGAATGAAAACGAGCCTCCTCTTTACTTGTTCGATATCTGGAACCTTGACTAATGAATGCATGCAATCTAATCCCCCATATCGATGCGAAGAATAACTGTTTCTTTTTAAATCAGTTAACCATACAACCGTGTTCTACTAAAAACATGCTGCAGTTCTTGCAATGTAAAGGTATTCGTTACGGGTACCTTCTACACTACGATCCCGTTCAGCAAACCAACGAGGTAGGTACGTACATAACTCCTTCTGTTATTTTTAGACACATATCGATGAAAAGGTTTTTAAAAATACTCTTGGTCAAAGCCCAACAAGTTCAATAGATCTGCTACCCTTGGTTGTGAGTGGGAAAGTTGTTTATAAATCCCAAGTCATGCTGCATACTTGTTCACTTACTCCCCCGGGGGGGGGGAGGTCCCACAGAATTTCGCCGTCTCTGGTGGTTCTCTGTTTCCCTTCTTGGTGTCTCTGTTCGGGCACCGATTTGAAATAAAATTAAAGCAGCCATCTCCTTCTTCCATGGAGCTCTGGACAAAGTGAAGTGAAGTGAAGTGAAGCTAAAGAGAGGCCATTTGTTCAGATATTTCTGGCGAAGGATTGTCTCAGGGAGCCCAAGTTTTATTTGATCTTGGCTATAATAGAGATAATTAACTGTGATTTTGATACGTCTTATATTGATACATATGGTATCTAAACATTACTCGTGATCGGATTAATGAAGTTCATAAGGGGAACACATTGTCTCAAAATAAATGAAAACCTCACCAGAATAATATCTTTCTGCAGTGCTATAGATAACAAAACCGGGCTAGATACGGAGGAATAGGACGACAGTTCTGCCTCTAATAATTTGAGTCCCGTGATATATGAGTTCGCTGGAACAGAGATTTGTACATCGTATGTTAAATACCTCACCGCAAATATTCTGTTTTAATGTCGACAATCACTGATGTTGCTCAACATTGTAAATATCACAGATATATCCTCGGATCGCAACCTTCCCTTCAAAAATGCTTTATATAGTACAACATTATTTCCTTACGAATACTAACACATATCGAGAATATTGCCCACCAGTCACTATGATCTTCATCTCAGTGTCAGTTCCCAAACCCCTGGAATTTCTGATAACTTTTTAATTCCAAAATCATAGAGCAATATTTTACACCATTGTGCGGATCAACCCTCATGTCTAAGTCATGAGTTCATTATTTAAGTGACAACTACAATCTTTTAGGTCTCTCAATCTTTCATCTATCAAATTGTTTTTGTCAATTTCGTAATTTTCGATGTCTGAGCACTACCAGATATTTATATTACCTAATAATATCATATGTATATGCATCACTTTAAAACATAGGACCGCAATATTACATAATAATCATCTAATTTTCTAATAAATCATTTGAGACTATGGTGCACATAACGGAAAATGACTAGAATCTTTCCCTATTCGATTAACCTCTTGAAGTTGTTCCTTCGGATCATAGAGAAATATATATACATATCAATGTATCGATGACTTTACATAATTTTTGATGTAATATGTTAGAAGAGTACCAATAGTGAAGAGAAAATTTTTATGCTGTCTTTATATAAATTATATATGCATTCTATTTAATTAGATAAAAGTTAGAATATGCAGTAATGGTAATAGTAATATCATCATTTGAGAACTATTTTTGATTGCATTATTTTCATTCTCTGGAGAAAATAGAGCTGCGGTTGGTAAGCTGCTCGATCCTATTGAAATGCTATTTGAATGAGGTCCATATTGCACAACAGAACTCGTTTTGGTAGTGGTAGGAACATTTTGCTTTGTAGTATCGGTTACAACCGTGTCTTGTAAAACTGCTGTTGTTACCGCTGTTGTCGTTTGCATTGTATTTAGATATAATGATTCAGATTTTACTGCTGAATTGCTGTTATCAATATTATTCGAGCAATTTATAATTGTAGTTATAGTAAACCCTTGTGAATCTACGTATGTGCTAGTTGTGAAAATGTCATTGGATAATTCAGAGAGTCTTGAGATTTCTTCACCATATGTAATAGATGTTACTTTGCTTGCACCGTCGTGCATCATTGAGTGGCTGGGTGCTATTGTTGTTGTCTCACTAAAATGAATAGATGTTGTTGACAATTCTTGATGTGTGGTGTTTCCAAACCTTGCACTTTCAGAGTATACAGCTGTACTTGCAAACAACGATGTTTTTCTTGTGGAAGCTATTGATGGAGGTGTATTCAATTGTGCGCTTGATATTGAGTTATTCGAAGAAATAATTTCACGGTTAGGTGTAGATGAGATCTGAACGACCTGACTACTCCTTATTGAACTAACAATTGATGCATAAGAAGATGAATTGGACACTATAGCAGAAGAATGAGAGACAGTAGCAGAATATTGAGACACTGGTATAGTACTATTTCTATCGGTAGGTATTGAATACACAGAACTTGCTATGTTCGAAGAATGAACTGGGTTAAGTGGAGTACTTGAGGAAGCCCATAACTGAGACGAATTTGTAGGATAAGATGAACTGCTGATGGAGGAGTTCATATTTTGTAATGATGAATATACCGAAGATAGAAATGAAGAAGTTGAAGAAGGAATTGCAATTGATGATGAAGCTGTTGCTGATATCGAAGAACTACTCGAAATTAGCGTAGAGGAATCAATTGAACTTGAAGGTGGTACTAATGCGTACACATCTATATCATACCTGTACATGGTTTGTGTTACTAAATTAGTTACTATGACCGTTGGTGTACTATACGTATTTGTTGTAAAAACTGTAGAATAAGAACCAGTCCATGGATATTCCACAGTTTTTGTTACATGAAGATCACACATTGTTTCATCTAGGGCCCAGGAGCTGTGAACAATGTTAGAAAAGTCTGTAAACACTTCACCATTAGGGAAAGTCAGAGAAGGATGAAAAGAGGCATTAGTAGTACGATTATACCCAGGGAAAACGGATACGTTTTCATAAGCCATTACAAATATATACTGCTGTCCAGCTGTGAGATATGTTGTGTTAGAAACGCTAGCTGAGAAATCCGGTCCAGAAGCGTAACTAACGACCTGTAAAATATCGGGAAAGTTATTTAGGACTTCTTTAATAAATATCCCTTCGCAAAGTATACCTACAGGAAAGAGGGCAGCTGCCGTTGAAATACCATTATAATCCACCGAAAGTTTATAATTCCCACTAACGGGTGCTTCAAACACACCTTTATACAGTATCATATCGTTTGATATATCAACATTTGTGTCATATAGCGTGACATTTTGAGCTTCTAATGTGCCTTGTAAAGGAATATCAAATCCAGGGGTCCCTATATTCAGCGGATACTCACCGTAAAAACCCAGAACAACATTAAACAAATATTGAGAGTTCATCCAATCTTTAATGTCTTCTGCGTACTTAAAAGCATATCCCATATTCTTTACCGCAAAACCACTACCATTATTGTTAAGATTTACAATAGGATAACCGTCAAGATCTGTTGGAAGAAGCATCTGTTCAGTTTCTGTTGAAGTTATAGAAGCTGTTTTTGTGGAAGATGGCACTGTGACATAGTATATTGTATCATATTCATCAAGAGTCGTACCAGATACCACTGTTATAGTTGATGAAAAAGATGTTGCATAAGTTGTAGGAGACAAAACATCCCCTATTGATGTTATTGTTTTCAAAGGACGAATAGCATTACACGTTGCATCTGAAAGTGCACCAAAGAATCCAGTACCATCTGGAATCTTGGCTCCATCTGGAATTGTAACTGACATCTCGAATTGCGCGCTGCCTTTTGTGTTTGCGTAGATTATGAAAACTACATAATAACGACTTGAATCTAATTCCAAAGTAACATTTAAATTTGAATGGGAAATATCAGCAGGTATATTGTAAGCCGTTTTATCAGTAGCTAAGGATCCCATCGAAGTAGTATCACAACATAAAATATGGGCGGATTCTACAATATAGAGAGCACCACCACCATCTTTATTGACTTTATCAACAGAAAATGTGTATGTGCCTGTAACGTTTGGTTTGAATAAATTATAACCCAATAAAGTAAAATTTGTTGTTGTTGTTTCCACACCCCAAATTAAACCAGTTTGTGGAGTATCGGAATTAGTTGCTGGAACGTTAAACGAAACTTCGCTAGCTGAAAATGTATCACGTAGGACGTCTTCTGTTATCGCATTCTGTAATGCATTCATCCTGTAATATAAAGTAGCAGGGTCTATACCGAACTCGGTTGGAAAAAATATTCCGTGGAATCCGGAAGGAATAAAGTCAGGTGGTCCGTAACTTATACATTTATCAGGAGAAGTTTCACCATTTACAAGTGTTATGATTAACTGGGTAATGCATATTATATGATATAGCGACAATATGAAATGTGTCATTGTTGTTAATACGATATATGTTTATACGGAATTCAAAAAAATATGAACGAAAAAAAAAAATTGGTTTGTAACCAATAAAAGGAGGAAATTGTTGGAAAGCCTTTATTTAGACAACATGTCGATAGTTTATATACTCAGACTACGGCAAGACATATTTTTGGCAACATTTTACAATTAAAAGAAAACTTTCTATAAAAAACATCGATAGGTTTCAACTAATTGAAATCGCATCGATACTCAGTAAAACAAGGATTGGACATCCCAGGAGACTGCTGTGGAAGAATACTTGAATTTATTCAAGAAAAAAAAAAGATGTAAATCTCCTAAATAAAGAGACAATATCAATAGTTGTCTACGCAGGTGGTTCTGTGTATCGCTTCAAAAAAAGGTTGGAACATGGAATAAAAGTGTATATGAATCGTTAACCATGTTGCGGTGTTCTTGATGGCAGATCTGTGGCACCAGCACGTATGGTCTCCTAATCAGGAGTCTTGCCTTATGTTTCTCGATCCACCCTGTCTTCTCAGGGCCACCTACGTTTCGGTGTAAATGCTGCTTTGGAATTCCAGTCTAATTTCCATTATAGGAAACAGCTTCTCGAATTACAGGCACTAACGTACGGTACTGGAGTTTCTTGAATCTAATAATTTGAGCTGACACTAACAAATCCACGTGGAGACACCTGACCTCAATCTTTTTCTCTTTCCCGCGGGATCTCATACAGATCTCATTTGTCAGACAAGTACTGTGTGTTCTGCTTGTTTCCTTTATCCACAAACAAATAGCGCAGACACATAATAATTAACTGGGTACAGCCTGTTCTGTGGATTTATCCCTTTTACAACATGATCGACATGCCGCTGGGCCATTCCAAAAGCGGACGGTCTATTTCCCTTTTAGGTATATTCTACGTTGCTGGGCATTTTACACAAGTAGTAACGATTGGCAACAAGGGAGAGAGAGAGAGAGAGTCCTACTGATAAGTACGGGTTCCTAGTGTAATATCAAAGCAGAGTGTGTCGCCCCAAGTGGACTTCCCCGATCGATATATCTTTTTATTCGAATTGTTAAAACAATACTTTCTGTGACTCAATGTTGGTGCCTGTTAAGACAGTACGTCTGCGTCCACAATTCATTAGTAGTTATTCTGTGCTAACTGATAACATCGCGATAAAATCGAAATGTGATATCTCATTTTGCGCAGATCCTTTTTTTGCAAATCCTTTTGATAATTCGATTCATGACCCAGGGGTTGATACATCCTCTAAGATGTCTTGCTTCTACGGTATCATTTCTTCTCTTGTAGTATCTGTCTACGCATACATACACTCTGCGCCTTATTTCTCACAGCATCGAGACTTCTTATTGAGTTTGGATTCTCGATCAACCGCTATCAGCGATCTGAATGTCTTCTAAACCTTGAATGTTAGCATTGTTAGAGATAGAAATTATTAGTGGGATTCAGTGTTTTATCTGTGCGTGCAGTAATATACCTATCAATACATAATTAGTTAATTAATTTGTCTCAATGTAGTATATATTATAATATTCATTGGTAAGAAGATCTGTGATCTTACTCACATCCATAATTATATTCTCCTGTTTAGATTCCTATGTAATATATATATATATATATATATATATTCGCCGATCAGCATGTCGACGTCCTATCTTTCCAACATATCTTTGCACCCACTTGTTCTTTCCTACAATATTGAAGGCTGGTGCTCGTGGCTCACCCACATTCATCGATCTCCACATTAGCTACCTCGATTCTCGATAGTAATATATAACTCATATAATCATACGATATTATATTCTATAAGCAACTATTCCTTAATCTCATATCATGTTCTGCTTCATAAGCTGAAGCTGGTTCACCTTATATTCTCACCTGGGTCAACATCCAATGAATATATATTCCAACACATTATGTGATATATATATAACATCCAAAATTTGACATTATCAATATTCACCGGTTCAACTAGTGAATACATTCCAATTACGTAGACAGAAACATAACTTGTTCATCTTGTTAGACGTGAAAAAAGAAATGTCAAAAAAGACAAAACTCTGTAATAAAAATTTGCTGACATCAATGGTGATAGGGCAACATAGTCTATGACATAACAATGCCTAGGTTGAATTATCAGTGTAGAATAAGTTTGACAATTCTTTTTTTTAATATTTTTATTTCTCTGCATACATCAATTAACCTAGACGGAATATCAGTTATAATATACTATGATTTCATAAGATTTTTGATATGTGTATTATTGCGAACTAGTATCATTAAATTGTCAAATATTTACATGGTTCGGTAGATTTAATAGATCAGTTAAATTTACTACAGAGTATTAAGAAACCAGTAATCATGATTATATATTCTTATTTGCTTTATGATCAAATATCACACCACTAGTTGATTAAGGATTGATTTATAATCTATAGTAAAATCATCAATTTCGCACCAAGCTATCATTTTGCTAAGCTCAGTAACAGCAGTTCCATAATTAAATACTGGAATCATTATAATAGATTATTCATGAAATATAGGCAAATACTAAACATTGCACAATAAAGTATGATTGGTCAGTTACTTGAGTATGATAATGTACCAGTTTAGACACATGAAAACTTGCTTTTGGGAGTTGATGTAAATCGGTTTAAGAACTAACACATTGTATCTTTATTTTTTTTCATTTTTGCAATATGATGTTAATATGTGCCGTGTACTCTAAGTTGATGAATATAACATTGGCGATGGTCATTTATTTAGCAACATCAGAGATAACAATTTAGAACATGATAAACGTTCTAAACTAAAATTTGTAAAGATGAACCAAGGAATGATATTCTGATATCCTTATTGTTTCCCTGATAGAATATATTAATTCTACTTGGTGTATTACGATATTGAACACAGCTGAATATCTCATATATGGTGTATCGCTATCATACAGTCCAATCTTGTATACAAAAACAGAATAAGGGTCTAAAATAGTTGAGATAGTAAAGCATTTTCAATTATAATTAGGGGCAATAATGTATAAACATTTGTCTTGGATGTTTGCAATTTGATGTTGTTTTAAGCAGTACCACGTGGTGGAGTATACAAAATGCTTTGATTGGTAAACAGAAAAGGTTCATCAAAACAATCACCAAATTTCATTATGCTTTAGTAACACATGCCATTAGGAATGAAGTGTAGGGTGCTGATATATTTCCATTTTTTGCAACTTGTAATTTTATCATATGTGATTAGCAAAAGTTAAATTGCCTTTACAAGGATCTTTAAAACTCTTAATGACATAATGGGTTCAATTTAAAATTATTCAATCGATATATGATATAGTATTGCATAAAATCAACTAGTTATCCTTAATTTCAGTAGGTTTGCTTCAGGAAATAAATGCTATGTTTCGGTAGTTGGAACACAATAACTTTTTCAAATAATTTCGAAGTTGCATTCAATTGTTTAGGCATTATACGAACATTTCAATTAGTAATATATCAACCTTAAAAATGTCATTAGTATTCAAAGTGTTGCAATTGAGCACATTGAATATACAGGTGATTGAAATATCATCCAATTGCATAGAGCGACATTCACAACTGGTATATTAGGTACGTAGTTATAATCAGAATATCCATAATACTCAGATTTGATATCGTTTAAGAGGTAACACCTCTTCTTATACGTTATTCGTATCTCTATTGTTTTGGTCAAAGTGGTGCGGATCTTTTAAAAAATCAACTTCTGTCTCGTTGCTGACAAAATTTCAGAACGACCGATGAAAATGTTATTCTCGGTTCCTGGCAGTTAACTATGATGGAGGCAAATATTTTCAGATAAAATATTTGAGGCCGAAGAAGCGCTTTCAACTTCAGTTTCTTGAAGATTATTGTTGCTATTAAGTTGAAGACATGGATGTAGTCTTTCAATGTTTGTATTAGTTGTATATCTTTATATAGTAAAATCTACTTAGTCCTCCTCTTCTTCTATTACGTAAAAATTCTTTTCTGGTATATGAAAGACAAGCTTTCATTACTAGGGAAAGACGAGAAGTATTCTCTTTATATATGTAGCCTGGTCTCTCCCGGAACCTGGCTTGTATTGTTATCTAATCCTGTTTATGAAAAATTTTCTCTCTTTGGAGTGGGCTGATTATGTCTTCATTTAGAGCCTCACGATAGTTTCTATGTCATTTACGTTTTGTTCATTCTCTTCTCTCTGTTTCGCCTATGTTGCTATTGTGTGTGTGCAGTCTTACCGTATTGCTTTATGCTGCGAGCTTTTATGTGTGTTCGTTCTCATCTTTAAACCTCTATGTTTCATCTTTATGTTATCTGTTAATTATTGGTCTAGAGACTGATTATCATCACTTACGAACTCTTCCATTCCCGTATTCTATAACGGCCGATTTCTATGTCTCAACAAAATATAAAGACGAGAACTGGTTCTGGTGAAGTATTTTTCATCCTAACTTCTAAATATTGCAGTAAAGAGTTCTTAGCAATATATTAAGGCCATCCATTTTGTCTTTGTTCCATTTATTAGTCTGATAGCTAATACGAAGCAAAGACTTAATGGCTCTGGCCAGGAATATCATTTCTTCAGTGAGTTGTTTCGTTGATACTGCAACCGAGGAGTCGACTCTAACTGCTGACATTGTTATTTGTTCATCTGGTATGTTGAACAGTGCTGTTGATATTTGAGATGTTCTCGTTTTTCCATTAAAGTCGAGACAGTTCTCGCACTACAATGATCGAAATGACATTTTTATTGGAAAAAGGTGGTATGCTGCCGATAACTATCGTCGTCAATGTTTAATGTCTCCTGAAACTGTCTGCTACTGCTTTAATACTGGATATAAAATTATGTTCAAAATGCTTGCATTTGATGCTCAGCGACTACGAAATGAACTCTGAGCACCGCGAAGAGTGAATGAGTAAATAGTCTTGATTTTTGTATGTTGTGTTCTTGCGCGCTTTCAGATCTGTCGCGTGTCTTTATAGTGGGGTGAGACGGGCCGTCTGGAGGAAGCTCCCAGGTTTCAGATGTTTTTTTCTTATATTAATATTTTGTTTTTGTCTTTGTTTTTTTAAATATATATAATTGGTATCTTTATAGCTTTAGATCTTGGTTTAAGACTGTTAGAAGTGTCTTGTACTTGTCTTAATGAGTTAGTGGGTGTATTGAACGGTTTTGCTTAGATAACTGGGTGAACTAGTGTCTCTTTTTTATAGAATATACAGGTTGTTAGTGGTCGACTTTGTGCCAATCAAGTGTGACGTCCGTATATTCTTTAATTTATGGACATTGCTTCTATTTAAAAGTGAAGTATGCAGTTAGTTCTATGGGTTAACGTATGTTTGTAATAGTTATTTAGCATTGCTTCTAATAAGTGGGTATCGCAGCTGCTTAATTTGTTGAAGTTAAGAAAAAGTTAGCAATTATTAAGTGGGCAAGAGTAATAACTAGAGGTGTTCTCTGTTGATATGTAAATGCAAGTTGTACGTTCTGAATTGATAAATATGTATCTCGTTCGATCTGGCATGTAGATCTTGAGAAATGTGTCATTGTGCTAATATATAGAATACGTAGATTGTTGAAGTCCAGTTTCAAGTGTCTATATATCGTCGTCATTTCTCTGTTTGTTTCTTTATATATTTATTCTTATACGAATTTCTGTTTGCTTC